>VYZV01009324.1:26203-36430 GCA_013401275.1 Pandion haliaetus | reverse complement strand
ACTTATGGCATAAATGCTTGAACTGATGTTTAGGAGAGATTAGGAAAATGAGGAAAATAAAAAACACCATCACATAACTGGTAATTTAGACTTACTGGGACACTGAAGAATACTGTCCTATATTAGACACCCAAGCATAGTCTTTAACACCTCCGTGTGTGCTCATACTGCCATAAAACAATGAAGTCCAAACCAACCAACCCATCACACTAACTGAAGTAACTGGAAAAAGGCTTGAAAAAGAACATGTCAAAATGAACTGCTCCAGCAGTTCATGCTGTTAACTCTGAAGATCCCCAATTTAACACGCCATTGCTTTCTTCAAGCTCTTTGGCCTATTGATAAACCTCTCCTTGGAATTTCAGAATTTCTCAAAAACAGACATGATGTGTGGCATAATGCAATTTTTACACTAAAAACGTGTCTGCTCTGACATCAAGGGAGAAGAAGCGTTTGTAAATGGCATACGTATGGCACAGAAAAGAGGCACAAGATCATGTTATTATGGGTAAAGAACACTTCAGGAAGGTGCATGGAAATACAATTTACAAGCCACTCATCCTGCCGTGCTCCTCTCCCCTAGTTCCTTCCTCTTCAACTTCAATCACTAAGAGGCTGTTAGATCTCATTACATATATATATATACATACATGCGCACGCTCGTACTCTGAAGCGACTGAAAGTGAAATAGCCAGTCAAAAAACTTAAAATGTTTACATGATGAAAACTTCCTAACTGCCTTTTCATCAGATCAGCTACTTTTCCATGCCACACATGCTTAAATTCTGAATTGCAGAACACTTTATAAAAGGGGAGAGGCTTATGTAATTATTTCAGCATTCCTCTAACAATAGTAAAGTACTGTATATTTGCAATTGTCTTTGGCTTTTAGGACCATGTCATAGGAATTTACAGGCATAGCTCTCAGGTGTCAGAGTGAAAAACCTATTGATCTCAATAAAAAGAACTTCAATTGCTTTAAAAACCAAACTTTCTAAAGATGATTTACTAATGACAAAGATTCATATTTTTACCTGCCTTTTATGGTATTATGCTATAATTACTTGCTTATTTTGGATATTTGGTGTCAAATTAGATTTAAAAAAAAAAAAATCATTTTTCCTGCTCTTATGCCAAATTTGACTGTCGGTTTTTATTGGAACATCAAAAGCAGGCTTTTAATTCTCACAGTTTTGATGCTTAATGAAAAGTGAAAGTTAAACACAGCATGGCAGCATAAAAAATGCATGGTAAATCCATAGCACCCTGACATCTTAGCCCTGCAGAGGATGTGAAGAAAAGCCATTGTAAACAAAAGATAATACTACTAAATACAAAGCAAATTAATTAGATGGTCTGACAGACTCTTCAACAAAGAAAAAATGGAGGGAAAACATATGTACAACTATCTTCCAGCAAAGACATCACAGTGGTCTGTCAGCAGGACAGCCATATATTGAATTTAAGTTTTTGTCTTCATTTTCAAACTTTGCTCCTGAATATCTGTAAATTGATATATTAATAAGCTAGCATAGTCAAGAACTTGGACAAAGAAGGGGGTTTGCAACCTCAGCTGTACCACACAACCCAGATGGCAAGAACTTATGGCTCTAAACCACCTATATTACTTTAAACTACAGAGACTGCTGAGGACTGTTATCAGTTAAACTGTCTACACTAAACCCAAATTTAATCAAACTGAGAATTTCCTTTTGTGCAGAAAAAGTGTCCAAGTTCCCCTGCCTCATTTCAACAGGGGCAAATAAGTGGCCCTTCTAAAGCTCCTGGCACTTGCAGTTTCTGAAAACTGATCTCTGATAGGAGTGAACTGAGCTGTAAGCTCATCAGTAGTAGTACCTGACATGATCTGTTTTTCTCCCTGCAGTTTTCTAGGAATTAAGCTTCTCATCCAGAAAGTAAAAGCAGTAAAAAAATATTTTACTATTTTAATGCATTTTTTGTATTAAAAAGAGAGAACAATACTGCTACTGTTGGCAATATATGGAACTTTTTATGTTCATACATTCTACACAATGTTTGTGCACAAATGACAACAAGCAGACTAAAATGATGCCTTGATTGCATTGTACTGGTTTGTCCTCGGGAAACAAAAATGTGTCTCACAGCACATTCTTGACAATAATATAAGGTGTTTACATCCCTTAATTTTGCTTTCTTTTACACATATTCACCTGATTTTTCTTTTGCTTTCACCTGATCCAGTTATATTTTAACAACTCATTTTTGTATTGTTATGAGAAGCTTGTACAGACACTCCATGGCAATTGAAAAAGAAACATATAGCTGCACTGAACATAAATAACACTGTAGCTGAACTCTAGCATTTGGGTCATGAGGCAATGGCAGAAGAAAATTATCAGAAACCTCACTGCTACCCCTGGTCAAGCTTCTAAGGACAGCAGAGTTCCTGAAAGCTGAGCATTTCAGTGTAGATTCCTGCATAATTTACACACCATGTACTATGCCAGGTTACCCAGGGTAAAGAAATAACTAAGAGTGTGCCAGAAGAGGTAGCAGTCAGTGTGCCTGAAATTAGGCAGCTCTCCAGAATCATCTCTTTCCCCACTCCTTTAATCCTGGAATATTGGGGCAATAGTTGCCATTCAAGCCCATGAGCTGCTTATTTGTTGTTGTTTTGAAAAGGGAAAAAACTGTGATTCCTTTTAAAACCAAAAACTTAAGACTAATTTTTCGTCTTCTAAAGCTAATACTAATTTTAGTACAGTTCAGGCACTAAAATAAGATTCAGACTTTTTAACGTAACAGGGTAATGCATGGTAAGAGAGAAACTTAAAATAAATCAAACCCTCTTTGCTTTATCACAGGGCCATCATCTATTTTGAAGAGGTCAGTGCAGGAGACTGCCAAATGTGCATTAGCACTTAAAGGATGCAGGTAGAAGAGCAATGCTTCAAACTGATTAAAAGACATCTCTGTCCAAAAAGACTGGGTTTGGAACTCTTCACTGTAATTTAGATAAAAAGCTGATTTACCTTTGTATAAACGGTCCTAAAATTATTTAGATTTGTATTGTTCATGACGCATTTAACTTAAATCAACAGAGTGAAAGGGACTAAGTGGTTTTTTTAACCAGGGCTTAGAGTGCTCTGAGGCATCTCTACATAAGCATGTGAACTGGAATTCAGTTTTTCTTCTTGCAAAATAAGCATAGACAAATGAAAACCTGTAAGAATGTGTCTCCCTACTTACAGAATCACTTATCCACTGAGTATATAAAATTACTGAGTTTAATATGGACTGAGATGCTGTGNGGGGGGGAGTGGAATTAGGTAGAGATATGAAGGTTCCCAGAAGAAACTTAGGCAGAAGTGAGATGTTTCTGGAGTGAATTACTGCATCAGTTCTACTAACAGACACAGAAAGTTACTGAAATTGAGCTTATGATACCTTCACAGCTTGCCTTGAGGGGTCATTTTAAGGAGACCTGCTGCTTATTTGTTATATAAGATCTAGAGCAAAAAGCTTACAGAATGCAAGCTGCCATCTTGAGTACTGTGGAAACTGAGGAATAGAAGCATTATAGCATTAACTTTAAGTGTCTCCTTAATATTTGTTTAAAGTCATCAGCAAGAGTTGCACAAATCAACAGGAAAAGTTACCTTAAAAAGGACGGCCGATCATCCTACTTACTTTTACTTTTGCGCATCCATATGCATAATCACACACATCTTAATAAGTATTATTTTTTCCTTACTATTAAAACAATATTTTGGCATAATTAATATGTTTACTTACTTTTACTTTTGTGCATCCATATGCATAATCACACACACCTTAATAAATAATATTTTTTTCTTACTATTAAAAAGATATTTTGGCATAATTAATATGTTTCTATTTAATATTCTCTTCAGATGAAACTATATGTTGCCTTGTAGGTCTGAGAGTCTTCCCCAGGGAAGCAGCTAGATTTAGAACTACCTATTAAAACTATAAGGCAACGAGTGAAAGAAAAGGTCCTTCCTTGAAAACAAAGTTAATCTTTATATGAACAGCCCCATCCTTCCAGATCAGCCACATTACTACTCTTTCCCCTTCTGCCCTATGCCTCACAGCACACAGCTGCCTCTTGCACCCTGCACCTTCCCTGTGGTACAGCTGTTTCCTCACTCCCCGCTTCTCAGGGAGCTTCCCAGGGGAGCTCAGTAGGGCCCTGCACCAGAGAGACAGCAGAAGGGACTAAGATTTCACTATAGTCCAATGGTGTTCAGACAAAAACGTGGGTATCGTGATGATACGGGATACAGGGGCTCAGTAATTCTGCAATGTATAATTCTAATGAATTAATTGTAAATATTTCCAAAATTTGGCTGCAAGTTTCGTAACACAGGCCTGTGGTTATGTAAATAAGGAAGGGGCAATAAGAAATATCTTTCATTATGATTAACCTATAACAACGGTACAACTTAAAGGCTTCTGTAAATGCAAAAAAAGAAAAAAGTTAAGCCAATATTTTACTGTAGAACCACTCTGCAAACGTGTTCTCTCATTTTCATGAACATGATTTTCCAAAAAGTGATTTTCTGAAAAAACAAGATTCAGTTCTTGCAGCATCTTTCCAACAGCGTCATCTTGAAAATGTTTTTCTCATTTTCCAAACCCTCAAACTCAGCTATGAAATCTGAAGCACCAGTTGAACAATAGCTAACACATACACTGTCATAGACTTAGAAACTATTCCAACAATCCATGACGTTTTAACTAAATAGGCCCTGCGTAGTCAAAAATAGACATATCACATTTCTGGCACTAATGGAGCATGTCAGCAGTTCAGATCAAGACTGTGCAAAGACGCTCAAGCTCTGTCCGAAGGATCGCACAGAGTGCCTAAAGGACCACAAGTGTACTTGAGCTGTGCTGCACCAGGGATAACGTGCCATGCCAATTACTCAGGACAGAATGGCACACTAACACAGCTAGCCTGCTTCCAACACCTGAGCTAGTTCCCTTGAATATCTCCTGAATTGTGCAGGATACCTGAATTTCAAATTTAAACAGGTGTGTTACTGAATGCATAAGAGGAACCCCTCTCATGTAAGAAGTATCACTTTTACATAGTAGCTTTTCAGAGCAGAATCACACTGAGTTCAAGCTGTGGGGTACAAAGCACATGCAGTACTGCACAGGCAAATGTTACTGAAAACTCAAAATGCAAAATAAAGCAACACATTACCATTTTTATCCATGGAATGGGGCTCAGACTGCTTCTTTCCAATATCAGCAAAGGATCTCACAATTGGGATCCTGTTGCTTAGCTTCTTCTGGTTCTGATGGTGATGCTGTTTCAGTAATGCCTCATGCACTCTGTGACGAACATCCTCACTGAGCTGCCCAGAACCCACCTGCTGGTCCAGAATCATATCTGCAAATATATACATAAAAATAATAAGAGGGGAAAGAGGAAATACTTTATTTTTTTAAACTGCAATAATAAAAACTAGTACCCTACAGGATTACAAATGAAAGGTATCAGTTCCTTCAATGCAATAGAATTAAATGGTAAGTTTTATCTAGAAGTGTTTCATACTTGAAAAAAAAAAAGAAAATCAAAAAAGATGCTATTAATACAAAGAAGTCAATCCCTCAAAAGATAGGCAGTTCCCAAATTAAGGTCACCTATGTAACTTTGAAGTCAGTCCCTAAGCACTCCCATGCATTTAAACCCAGAATTATGATGTGTAATAAGGTGTCTTTTTTTTTACCAAATAACCCCTAACCTATCTGCTACAAAGGACTGGCATGCTGTGAGGGAACAACTTTTTTATTCCCTTTATACTTACCACAGGAGATCACAGCCTAGCTCTTTATTTCTTATAACTATAATTACAATACTTTCAGAACAATATAAAGAAATCTCAGTTAAGACAATACATGAAAATTTGCTGCATTATTTACAAATACTTAATAGGATCTCATTCTACTGCCAGATGTACATGTTCCTGCAAAAGAATCATTACACGGAGGTGTGAGTGGAACTGATCCCCCTGCTAAGAAATTACAACCATTTTTGCAGTCCACTGGCAGAAAATATTCTTACATATTCGTATTCAAAACTATTTGTGAATATGTGCATTATATGTTTCAAACGGGAAAGAATTGTTGAGAATTTTGTGGGATTTTTTAAATTATTATTTTCAGAAGTCCTGCTAGCAACAGTAATAATGCTTTACAGAAAAAGAAAGGAAAAAAAGAAATTCTGTATCAAATCAAGTAAAATAGCATTTAAGTACACACTGTCCTTATATATTTCCATTGGAAGAAACTGTACTGCACGAAAACAGTGATATAATAAGCTGAGTCAAAAAACTCCTTGTACTGAAAATTCAGACAGCTCATGATTCTGTGCTGCAGTCAGATTCATATCTACCAGTAAACTCAGTGGAAAAGCAGGCAGATCAGAAGAAATAAAAAGCAGATGCATCATCAGTAGAGACATAATTTGTCAGGTCTTTGATTATTGCCAAGAGAAAGAGAAAAGAGATAATAAAAGGCGTTAAATAGTTATGCTGGTTAAAAGCAGAGTTGAATTGCTAACAGTCAACTATGCACTGTATATATATTGAAAAACCACAACAGTTTTTCTGAAGTTCCCAATATCCACATAACAAGCCAATGTATCATATACATAGCAGCTTTAAGTGCTGAATGACAAACTACCTGCATGTTTCACTCAATATGAAGAGGCTACCAACAAATCTACATCTCTATGACAACACACACACAAAAAGACAAGGCTCAGTCCACATATAAATGCAGCTGCCAACAGGTGCAAACATGAGCAGTGTATCCGCATTTCGCAATGAAGAGTGATGCAGAGGTTTTCGACGTTGCCTTTGACCCTCTCCAGCAATTACATTCTGCACAGTATTAACGACGGTGTTGACCGAACAGCTCATACCAAAGAGTAATACTGCCTGGTGGTGTGCCTAATCTAATAAAACCTGTCTTCAGGCTGCTTCACCTGACTCTGAAGGGAAGTTTTATCTCCAGGGCTAACTCAAACACCACCAGGTCAGTTATCTCTGCACTCCCAGTCTAGACAAACACAGTTTTTCTATTACTCTAGACTCTAATGGGAGAGAGAGAGGCATAGCAGCAAGGTGAGTGACAGAAAGGCAAAAGAGAAGGTAACACAAGTTCAAGAGAAAGTCTTCAGTAGAATTTTTCAGAAGGAGCATACAATTCGTAACACATGATAAAAAGAAAAAAAAGCTCCAGCTCAAAAAAAAATAGTAATTTTCCTACTGAACTCTACTGCCTTTTGAGGAACTGCCTCTGCCCTGAGGATAAGACTATCTTCTCTTTAGATAGCCTTAGTACATGAATTCGCATGTCACAGTTCCCAAAACAGGTCAGTACTTTCTGCAACGTGACAGAGTTCTTCAGAGGAAAAAAATAAATACATATATAACTTAGGACATATGTGCTAAAGCAGAATTGAAATTATCCTCTCCCCACTCCTTTTTAATTCTGCCAACCAAAAGACAAATTGTAGAAGATGCAAAAACAAAGATTACCTTCGAGTTGCTCTAAGACAGAAATCAAAAGGAAGAGCTGAAAAAAAGGACTTCTCTAGCACAGGCAAATTTAGGGTTGTGGTCATCACCTTGCTTACAGATCAGTGGAACTCCACTTGTATGGTGTCATGCCTGGAATTACAGTATTTTCCATATTAAATATTAAAATATATTAACTGCTGAGAATGTCAATATTTAAGATGATCCCCTTGATGAGGTAAAATACCAGAAAAAAGAAAAACATATGCCCATGCTCTTCCTTGCCTAAAGGCTCTGCTAGACTCGTTAACAGTCACACAAGCCATGGAGTTAGCGCCAGCATGGTGAGTAATGACTTTTATTTCCTGCCAACCTGAGAAGAAAGTGGCCTACCTTAAGTTTTCTTTTTTTACAACAACTTCCCCTTTACTGTAGCACCTCTGCCACATGTAAAAAGGGAAGATGCATTCAGATTCGGGAAGAGTGAAGATGTGTTTTCTTGCCTTGATACTCCCCCTCCAGTTGTCACTCCTTTAATACAGACCCACTTGCAGTAGCAGGTACAGGAGTTTAAATGCAGTCAAATTACTGCCATATTGCTGTATTTTGACCTTTTTTTCCAAGACCAGAATAGATTTGAACAGTAGTAAGAAAGACTGTCTCCATCAGCACCTATCATTATGGGATCCCACTTCAGTTTCTTCCCAAGTTTTTCAACGTATCTTTTAAAAGCCCAAGCCTCTGCAATGTCAGTGGTAACACTCTTGATTGCAAAGATAAGCTTGAAAACAAGAGCAACATGGTTAAATTCCAATAGTAAATGGCAAACAGGAGCATTTTAAACATCTCATTTTCAAAAGACTCAATTTCCTTAATTCCGTGAGAAGATGATCCTACATGCTCCCACCAGTTGAAGCTGCACTTACTTTTCTCTGCTGGGATAGAGTTAATTTTCTTCACAGTAGCTAGTATGAGGCTATCTTTTGGATTTGTGCTGAAAACAATGTTGATAATGCCGAGATGTTTCAGTTACGGCTGAGCAGTGCTTACACAGAGCCAAAGCCCTTTCTGTTTCTCACACCACCCCATGAGCAAGTAGGCTGGGGGTGCATAAGAATTTGGGAGGGGATCCAGCTGGAACAGCTGACCCCAACTGACCAAAGGGATATTCCAGACCATACGACGTCATGCTCAGCATGCAAAGCTGGGGGAAGAAGGATAGGGGGGACATTGGGAGAGATGGCATTTGTCTTCCCAAATAACTTATGCGTGATGGAGCCCTGCTTTCCTGGAGATGGCTGAACACCTGGCTGCTGATGGGAAGTAGTGAATTAATTCCTTGTTTTGCTTTGCTTGTGTGCATGGCTTTTGCTTTACCTATTAAACTGTCTTTATCTCAGCCCATGAGTTTCCTCACTTTTACTCTTCTGATTCTCTCCCCCATCCCACTGTAAGGGAGGTGAGTGAGTGGCTGCGTGGTGCTTGGTTGCCAGCTGGGGTTCAACCACAACATTTTCAAAGACCTGTTTTTCTTTTTTGTATCTACAGCACATGGCCATTTCTCCAAACTCCATAGACAAAACAGAGTAAAGAATACAGACCTGAAACTTCACAGCACTGTATCTCAGCTACAATCCTGTGTAACAACAGGGACTCTGCAGGGTTTCTATGCTCAGCAGCAAAGGTTTGGGGATATTATTGTTTGTTTTAAAGAATTTTCCTCTTGAATGACCTTTTAAATTCCGCAGAGCCCCCTTCTAGCCAGAGACACAGCTTACCATCAGATTTTTTCAAGGATGCTTCACAACCATATGGAGCTTTCAGCAAGATGCAATGTGTGGAATACCCACTAGCATAGTGTTACCCATTCTATTAATTGCTCATACCATACCACTTCTGCTGACATCAGGAACACTGAAGTAGGATGTTTCTTCAGTAAGGAATCTTGAGTCATACTGGAACCATTAAATCAATTTTCAAGACAGACATTCTTCCTGCCCTGGTCATTTAAAAAGATTCAAAGAAACTTGGGGTTTCATATAATTTCAAGAATGTTTTCTCTGTTCAGGCTCAAGTTACGGTACAACATTTACATAAAATTGATTAGGTAAGTAAATGTGAGCAATGTGAGTACTTAAAGAAGCTATTGTAGTAACTCACAAGTAACTCCTGATCACCTGTGAACAATCTACCCAGGCTATGAATTAGAACATCGGGGTGCAGACACTTCAAATCAGTTCAAATGCAGTGCAGCTCCTGTGTTGTCCAACACAGTAAACTGCATCTGTCCCACCTCTAGGGTCAGCAAGGATACAAAAGCAGGTAGGTTGGCTGCTTCCACTCACTCTAGAGACATCAATAACACACTGCAGCTTTGTCCAGGAACATGCAGCCAGATCCACATGGAGCCATCCCAGGTCCAAGCAAATGAGCAGTAAGGAGACACTCAAGTGTGGCCACAGCTTCATTCCCCATTGCTCCAGGTTCACAGTGTGCCCATCACCTCACATACAATACTATATGAAACTCCCAGGTGAAACATTGCATAAATTTACAGAAGGTATACTGCATTTGCACCAAACTACCTGTGAAGTCCAAAAAGAAATTTCTAACAGGTAAACAAGCTAAACTGGACCTGACTTTTGCAGTGGTGAGTAAAGAAACAAGATCCAGAGCTCCTTTTTTTTTT
>VYZV01009324.1:0-10574 GCA_013401275.1 Pandion haliaetus | reverse complement strand
AAGGGAAGGGAAGGGAAGGGAAGGGCAGAAAGTTCTGTGACCCTCTGGGAAAGCAGGAATTTGCAGTAAAATTACAGGGAAAGCTAACAGCCATATTCATGCCAAACAGCCCACATGTGTAGTTCCCCACAAAATCCATTCAGAAATTCCACAATTTTTATCCTACTGACACCAAAGATGTGGTCCACAGACTTCTGGGCACCATTGAGGAACACTGTCAACAAATACTGGCAGGGAAAGAGAGAATTAAGGTTGTAAGAAGAAAAATGAAGCAAGGATCACTGGGAAAGGTAAAAGTCTTAATGTCATCTCCCATTTAGGTGCTCAAGGAAACAAATATTAACAAAAAAGAAAGTTCTGTTCCAATACTAAACTTTTCAGCAGAAGTGCAATTTAAACAGTCTTTTCACACTAATTTTGCAGAAAAAAATAAGCCAACATTGAATACTCAAATTCTCAAAATCAACAGTTCATTGATAGTTAGAATATGTAGAAGTTTTATTGTTCCAAAAGTAATCACATTCCTTGCTTTAATCTTTTTATAATGGCAATTTTATCAGTTTCTTGAGGATTCAAACAGAATATGAAGTTTGAAAGTTTCTTAAAATGATGAGCTAAAATATGAATAAAAACAGTAATTTTAATTCATATATATGATATGTTTACTTTTATTTTTTTTTCCCCTTGATATTCATTCTGACCTATATTTCATAAATCCAGATGAAAACATTTGGCTCTGGGAAACAACAAATGCTGTTGTAATACTAGCAGTCTAAGGATTAAAATTATGGTTTTATTTAAGCTTTGTATCCAAAATCTGTTCCTGAGCTTGCCACAGCTTTGAAATCATTCCTCAATACAGCAGCAACCAATAGCTACAGATAATTTTTAAAAACTCATGAAAACACTCACCTTGCTGTCTCCCTCCACTCTGCGTCCTCTCCTTCACGCCAACAAATTTCATCAAGCTCAGTAAAGAGATCATGAGGAATGTGTTCCTCATCATCATCTTCTGTTCCAAGAATAAACTGCACCCTTTGTGATGGGGTATCTGGGGAAAAATAAAAATATCAAGTCTGGAACACCAATTTTTTTTGTCCTGAGCAAACAAATACTGAAAATTTCATTAGATTATCCAATCCAGACTCTTTCATCCATATCACTTACTGCCACATAGAAAAAATTACTATAGTTATGCTGTAAGAATATTCATACACAAACACCTTCAGATTGAGACCTCTTTATTTACTGTAGTTGTCTCGTCTGCTTAATTAAACAAACTCATCTAAAGAAAGAACATGATGTACAGAAGTAGTGACTATTGGAAGCTGGAATGGTATCTCACAGAAAAAAGGCAGCACAGATAGCAGCATAGATAGGGCTGATAAAAGTCTTTTACTCCAGCGTTATTAAAACTACTTTGCCACATCGTAAGTCTAAATCTACCCATCAGGCTCAGCTCACAAACCTGGTATACTAAATGTGCATTCTTTGTTTTACCTAGCAGGAGAAAGAAACCATAAGAGATCTCTCCAATGTCAATATACAACTGGGAACTTCAAAAAGAATACATCGCTATCTATACCTACCATCCCCTGACCCTTCATAAACTGTTTCTACATGGTTAGGCTGTTCCAGATGAACAAGGTGTTTATCTGTCCCAACTTCCCCTTTTTATTCTTCCTGTCTCTGTCTTCCCTTTACATTCCTCTTACCAGTTATTTTTCTTCATAACTTTTCAGTGCAGACCACTAAATATATTTTGGAGACATAGTATTCTTTTTTCATATCATTCAGAAAATTTCCAGAACTCACAGAGCACCTTAACCTAAGTGTATATTCAGTGTTCATAGCTCAAATGTTGTTAAGTCTTTTAAAAAAATAAATAAATAAATAAATCCTATTTGCTTATTTAAATGCAAATCTCAAATGAACAAACTCTAGATTAAATCCAGTGTCTCTAGAAATACATAGTTATTTCTTCTGCTAATGTATTATAGATTTCTTAGAGGAACCAAAAGTCCTTTGTGAGAGCTGATAGGGGCCAGGCTGCCAGTCAACTGAACAATTGATTATCCAGCAGAACAGTTCAGCAATTCCTTGAACACTGTCTAAATGAAGATCTGTTCTATAACCATATTTGTAAAACAAGGTACAGTATTTTCCATCTAGCAGTGTAGAGCATCACTGCATAGGATCCTCAAGATCTCTGAATTTTGGAAAAACTGAGATTATAGTACTCATTGAATGCTAGTTAAAGAGCAAATACAGCACTGATAAAAAATAATTAAATGGGCCACCAATACAGGAGATTAAATTCAGCAGTAAATACACCTTTTTGGGTGGTAGTAGTAGTAAACTTGCTATAGCAATGAAGCACAAACAATACACGACAGTTTTCACCTGAGGTCTATTTGCTTAAACAGAGTGTAAAGATATAGTATGGTCAAGCCTACTTACTCTTTCACAAAGCAAGGAAATGAAACCCAGCAAGAAATACAGGGTGGGAGGGAGAGAGACATGGGCTCGGGTACTGCTAAACTCTAGAGAATGGAACTGCAGGGGGACAGAAATTACTTTTGGTGAATCATTAAAGGACAGCAACAACCTCTTCCACTTCACCCTTTCTTTTATTATTCTTCCCACTGTTCAGTCCTCTTTTTTAAGACCATTTCAACCACTATGCTAGACCCCCTTCCAGCCTCTCTCTACCTTTTTTTTTTTTTTTAAAAATTCTTTATGTTCCTCATATCCACATGTTGGTACATTCTAGAGAAGGATGAAGTAAATACAAACATCAAGATTTAATCTGAGACTAGAAAGTACATTCTGGTCAAGAAGTGTGCAACTTGTTAAGACTATTTACCAGAAGGTCAAAATTCAGCAAGATATGAACATGCAAAGGACAAGTGCACACGTCTAGTGACAGAACATGGAAAACAAGCTACTTTGGTAGAGAGTTGGACTGCAGTAAGAATCTGAGAATAAGCATTGCCAGGAACATCCTGTACTCTTGACAAAATCAGCACTAGAACTGAGCTACAGCAACAGCTACTGTTAAGTAATAAATGAGTACCATTGCACAGCAGAACTGCAGTTTTATGACAGTTATGATACTGATGCAAATGGACGCTTTCATCATTGGAAGGAAAACAGAGGATCAGAAATCTCTTGAAGTCAGGTGAGTAGTACCAAGGAAACACCTTATTGCTGTGATTTGCTCTTACTGGGTCTTCTGTGTAACATACAGCTACTTGACTGACAACAGTGAAGAATCTATGTAAAAGACAAAATATGCACTAAATTCTCTTCTTCCTTGTTAACTCACCAGTAAAACTAGCTGCTAGATTCTGGCTATCTGTCTTCGCTGCTGTAGTTTGTATTGGTGTCTGAAACCTGCAAGCCACAGATTGATTTTCAGACACCAAGCTGGAAACTGGGGAAAAAAAAAAGTTATTGTTTGCTTTATAGTACAGTGATTTTATTTCTAGGAGAACTAAACTATAGGAACACAATAAAAATTTTAAAAAAAAAAAAATCAGATCTGTTGGTTCTACTTATAAAAACTGAGTTAACAGCATTACTCATGTGAGCAATGCCAGATGGATTTGGCTCTTATTCATAGGAGTAATAAATACCAAATATGTCATCAATGTGTTATATGGAAAATGAGTAATATGTGATTCAAAAACAGTATGAAAGAATACTTCAATTCCTGACTGTCAAACTGTGATAACTTAATCCTCAGTGTAGAAGCATATTTGCAAACTAGGACACACAATGTTTTTTGAAGTCTAGGAAAACAGAAATTGGCTTGAATATTATCTCTGTCTACCCCTACTTCAAGTAGTACAGCCACCGTAAAAAAAAAAAAAAACCTTCATATTATTATTGCTATTTTTAAAAAGTAATGAAAGTAATCTAGATTAAGCTAAAAAATTTAAATTCATGGGACTAATTGGTTACATTAGTATTTCTATCACTGCAATTGTTTTATATCAGAGCACAGAGATACTAGAAGCAATGTAAATTTAAAGTTCCAAAATAAGCAGCTGATGATTCTCCCAAGAAAATGGCTCATCCAACAGTTCAGGAAATCCTCCAGGACCAGCTGGGACTGGGCAGAAAGTCTGGTACACGAAAGGAGCAGGAGTACCATCTTGACCACCCATGCTTGGCTAATGAGTCATCTCAATCAGGAAAAGCTGAAGCAGCTTTCTGTTTGCTGTAGCTCCACCAGCCCATGGGAGCCTCCTGCCAGACTCTGTGTTATACCTGGGTTTCTCTGGGCTTCTGCTCACATCATCCGTGCAGCCCTCACACAGACATCCAAACTACCTCTGATACCTCAAACTCATTGCATGCATGGAAAATCTGAGTATTCCAGGTTTAAAAAACTGTAGAACTCCACTGCACTGTTAAAAGGGTAAAAATTAAGACCTGGTGGATACACTATTGTTGAAAGCACAAATTCACACTGGGATTCAGTGCTGCAGAAAGTAACCCTGCACCAACCTGACATAGTGCTCACTACTATTACTCTTTGTAAAGTCATGAACATCCCTAAAACAAAAGCAAGATATGGGCATAGACATGCCAAAACAGCAGAACTGAAAGCCAGAACTACTAATAACCTAATTCCCAAAGGGCAACATGAAGAGCTGCCCCCTTGAACAGCGCTGAGTGCAGGCAGGTAGGAACAGGTGCCCACATCACCATCCCATCTTTCAAAACACATGTAGAAAAGAACCATAACTGGCACTTCCCCCATTTAAAATGTCCCTAAGTGCAACCACAATTCTGGGTCAGGACTGCTCCCTCTTGCCTAAGGGAACAAGGTGAAACGAAAACTTGGGCTGGGGTATAAAAGCAGGATCATTCAGTCCCTCCACATAAATTCAACCCTGCAAACAACCTGCTCCACTGCACATTCAGTGTGATCCACATCTCCTCCTCAGTGCGTGCCAGGATTTCTCCTGAAACAAACTGCCCTGCCATCAGGCAAAACTGCATGCAATCTGCCCAAGCCATAACACAAGGAAAAACACAGCCTTGCGTCCATATAAAGTGCATCCAAATTTTGTCCTCTGCTTTTGATAAACTCTAGAAAGACTGCAAAGATGTATTTCTGGTAACACTGTATTAGCTCAATTGTCAGAACATGTTTCTGTATTTCTAGGGTAGTAACAATAGGCTAATACTTCTTATTGGGGTCAGTAGATGTAAGGGTGAAAAATTACTTTTTCTACATTAGAAAACATGCTAAACGTTAAAATAAAATTTACATTACAGAAGTTCACATAAGATAGCAAACAACATAGACAAGATTTAATCTATGCCTCATGCCCTTGTACGTTCACATTAAAGTAGTATTAAATATACAATCTTTTTTTTTTGATTGCTCACTGCCCAGGACAGGCTGCAGACAGGGAGTGAACTGATGTAACACAGTTGATATCTGTAACAACTCCTTTCAAACGCAGGGGAAATGGTGTGAAAAATTCACAGGATCACAGAAAAGAAAGGATCATTTCACACAGAGACAAACATTCATCAGCCTCCTGCTTGCACTCAACAAGAAGCGATGGATGGGGGCTCTCCCCACACCTCCTTCCTGTGCAGACTGGACTTTGCCCTTCAGCTCAGCAACCAGTAAAGGTAGGGACCATAGATTACTGGTTTGGGGTTTTTTTAATTAGAAAACATGGTAAAAATTAAAACAAAATTTACATTACTGAAGTCCACATAAAACCGTAAATGGCCATACAGCATGCTTCTGAAAATCTCTCCACAGACCTTAGAAACCATGTGTTGGGTTGGGAGAAAGTATTCCCTGGCTTGCTCCTCTGGCACTTTATCCCTATACATATGATCTTGTTTTCAGGAAGTTCTCTCTGCATTTTCTTCACATGAATTGTTTCCATCACCTCCAGGCTATGACAAATAATCTTATCTTTTGGATCTGACAACATAGACAATTCCCAAGCTTCAATTATCTTCTTTTTGCTAGACTCTTAAAACTGCAGTTATGATACATTATTTTAATCCAGATTTGCTGCAATCTGTTCCACAGCTGCCCAGAGATTCAAATTTCCAAGTTCATCCTTCAGCAGACAAAGCCCATAGTTAAGGGTAGAAGAATTCTCTTAACAGTCATACTCTTCACAAAAAATTAGATTTGCCCCATTAATACCCCTTCAAGGTTTGAGGTTAGCTACCAAATAGTCAGCTGAATCCTTTCATTATACTTTCTTCAAGCCCCTCTAGTAATCAAGAAAAGCCCCCCTTTGCAATTCATTTTTTCGCTTGCATTACCTTTGGAGAGCCTTTCCTGAACCGTGCATACAGTCCTCTATTAGGCTCACCTCCGGGGCTGCTCAGCTTCCCTTGCAACATCCAGTATCATGAATTACAAATTAAAGCCTCTTTTAAAAATAGAGATTATTAAAGCCAGATTTCTTAAAAGAACAAACCAAACCTTGCACAAGCCCACAATGTCTAGTCCTAGAAGACACTACAGGAGGCTGAAATCAAACCCCAGCCCTCACAGCTGTGTTCACTTCACCCTCACAAAACCTGCTGAGAGCTAAAGTCTTCCTACTCCACCCCATTTTAAAAGAGAAACATAAATATCTTTAACTCGTTAAGTGCAAGTGCAAGAGAGCTGTTTCACTTGTTACAGGCAAAAAACAGACATCAAAAAAACACTGAAAAATGCCACTAAAATCCACATGCATATCAAACAAGTGCAACCCTCCCAGCCAAAGGGAAATCTGCACCAGACTTTCAGGGCCACCATGAGCCACAGCGCTGATGGAGCAGTCCCAGCCAGCTTGTGGCGCTGCAGCCCACCAGGGCTGGCACCCATTGTCCTCCCAGCAAACAGCACCAAGGAGCTGCTCTAGACTAGAAACAGCTTTTTTGTCAAACGAGTTTTAATTTGCATCAATTCCCAAATTTAATTCATAGAGCAGCCACAATACTTGCCCCACAAGAAAAGCTATGGAGAGGAGCTTAATGCGGGCATGAAACTGGAGCCTAAATTACAACAGCAGCATTTCAGCTGGGAACAGTAGACCTCATCAATAAAGCAAACAGCATCACTGCATTTTTAACTAGAGTGGATCATTTCACTGGATTTCTCCTTTTCTTCCAATAAATTATGAGGCAAGGTGGTGGAAATCTAGATCTTGAAATCACTGCATTTACAAGTTTTAGTACCCAAAAAAGCCTCTCCATGAGCAAGCCATCTAATCTGCAAATTATGCAATTCAAAGGTACACCATCATGGCAAAATGAAAACATCTTGTACAACCTCATCTCATCAAGAGGCAACAGACAGGCAGCGAAAATCAGGTGTGGGGAAAAGAAAAATAAAACTCAAGTAACTGATCTGTGCCCCCAAAGGACAGGACTCCTTTTTATTCCACTAACTATATATTCTACACATTATTTGCCTACAAGCACCGAATCTGCACACTGAGAACACTCAGGTTATTTTTGAAAAGTGACAGTAGGAGATTAAAAAAAAAAAAAAAAAAAGCTTATGAGCTGCCATCAGAATGTTCTAAAGAATCTATTCTCTGCAGAAAGTTTCCCTCAGAAAGTAGCTGGTACAGCTTTCCCAGTAAGGATTCAAAGGGACTACCAGGAAGGTTCCAGGCATTGGCATTACATTGAATACAGGTGTTTTCTAGCCATATTGATACAAAGAAAATTGTTTAAGAAATTGTTTTTCACTGGATAGGAACCAAGTGGCACCTGTCTACTCTAAGAGGGGCCTGCACAGCCCCACAGCACTATGTGCACTGCCCAGCTCCCTGAAGCAGTGATAACAGAGCAAGATCTGCACCTAATGGTACTTTACAGATTAAATAATAAGTTGTACAGATACAAATTATGACAAAAAATAATGCTTCATCCCATGCTTGGTTTAACTGAGCAGTCTGGAGCATTTCATGTCTGAATATTTCAGGCCTTTACTTGTTCCAGCATCTCTATTATTCAGTTGTTGCATCTTTGGCTTTTATAATACCTCCTTTCATACTGCACTGCTTCAAAACACTGCTAATTTATTCTCTTGTATCATAAAAATCCTAATGCATTTTTCTGACTTACTTCAAAGCACTGGTTTCTATCAGCTGGTCTTGCAGCTATTTTCTCTATCTTTCTTCTTGCACCTGCTAGTTGAAATGTTTTTTCTTTCCTCTCCTCCCTCCCAGTTCCCAAGAATACAGCCTCCTACTATTCAGCAGAAATGGGCTTAAAGGTGTCTATAGAGAGAGGGAGCGAAGCGTTTCTGCATGTTCAATTCAATCAGAATGATTCATAAATTAAGGGACTATTGTGGATCTGCTTTCTTAGGTAGCACAGTCCCTCATATTGAATTATGCATGAAGAGCAGGAAGTGCATTTGTCTTCCTTACAACTTTTCTTCAGCCTCTGGGTACTGTTATAACCTTGTGGTCATAGGGAATAAGAGCTATTGATGCTTAGTGGATTCAGATTTAGTGCAGTAAGAATCTGTTGCTCCCTCTGTGTAAATAAAGCATAAAAAAAAATATGCTTATATTCTCTCTAAAGGCAATGCTTCTCCCCAGGCAGCACAACAACCTGTCTGAAACTCCTGTAAGGAAAATCCATAGTAAAAACGAGGATATGGATATAGACTACTATTAATCCCTGTATAATTTTGTCTGCTTGCTCTGACTATGCTTAAGCCCCCCACCACTGTATAATATTCAGATTGGCCTTCGTAAGCAAATCCCTTTCACTGTTGCCTATGGGATGCCACATTTCTGCCTGGATGGACAGACGTCAAAGCTCAAAGTCTGGTTCTCTGGCCAAACTTCCAGGAGTCAGAGCCAAGGGGAAAATCCTCAAATTTTACTACTTCAATATTATTTCAGGGTGGAAAAATCAGGTATTTCCAGATTTTTCTTAATGTTTGGTAGTTCTGTCTTTGGCTCCTTTCAATTGTTATCACCCAGGCATTCTGAAGAGTTATCTTTAGCATTCTGGATCCAGAGAAGACTTGCATGTTTCCGGCCTATATCTTGTCGGTCCTGGGCTTTATAAAAGTAGTAATTTATGTGACATGACCTACACACCCTTTAATTGGTGGTTATAATACCTCCACAAGTGAAAACATGACTTACAAAAGTGCAGTCCTGCATTTATTTCAAACAAGTACGCCTGTAGACAAGTGCTGGGGAAACCAACTTACAAATGCACTTCAAAACTATCTCTTTCATATTGCTGCTATTCTACTCTTGGAGCTCTCCTAAACATAGGCTGATTTTCACTTAACACTGAATTGTGTTGAACAATGCATTTTATTGTATGCACAACTGTCAAAGACTATTAAGGACAGATTCAGCCAGTTTTTTTTTTTTTTTTTTACTTTTGACTTTAGGAAGGACACAAGCCTAGGTCTCCAGAAGTTGAAAGAACAGAGCTAAGTTCTCAGCCAAAATGTGTCACATACTGGCACTTAAATAAAACCAGATGACTCAACAGAAGACACTGCTTCATAGTTTAAGATATCTCACTTCTTGGCTAATGTAACTTTCAATTGTTTCTTTTTAATCTGACATTATATGTATATATGCATATTCTTTTTGAAAACTACTTTAATAATTTATGAATTTTGTTGTTTTCCAAGAAACCAGCTTCAATATAGTATTGGGTCTTACATTCCAGACAGAACCACCACAGCCAATTTTCTTCTTCACTGTTCAGTCTTCAAAACATAACTCCTATCTACTAAATTTGAAAAAGTCTTGACTTTGTTTCATTCTCAGTATAATTCATTGTGAAAGATTTGAGTATTTCAAGCTCTTTACAATATACTTAACCATCAGCACGTATAATCTACTCGCTCCAAAGCTTTCTACACACATAATACAAACCTCGGATTAAAAGAAAGTCTTATAATTACTGTTCTGTAACCTGAAATTACATTTGCACATTTCCTTCGTGATTTAAATACATTCTTCTGTTGCATACTGACAAACTGTTTTCTGTACACGCTTCCATTGTATTTTCAACACTTACTATAGCCTTGGACATTTCAGCACATGTGCTTTTTATTTTTGAACAGCAAATAATATTCTCATGTGTTTCGAGACAAAACTTGACTAATTTATTCATAACTACCTTCTTCTGTTCTCTGTAGTGTTTTTTAATTCAAAATTTTGAGAGTTTTAGGAGTTTTATATCAGGTTTATTGAAAGGTATTTTTTCCTGTTTGCTCTCAAGTCCTTAGTCAGCAGACTCATCTCACAATGGCACACAACAGTGTCATGTAAGGAAAAAGGCAAACGTGATCCGAATCGCAGTTCATACCTGATAAAACACTACAGCTTCAGTAACATCAACATTACTACAAAACTAATTGCAAAGAACCACAACTCCTCTATATTACATTTTAGGGGCAAATACTCCAGAGCCTTCACTGAGGGTAGCTGATACCATAAAGCACTTACCTTTCTCAGCAGTGGTGGCAGTCTACCTTTACAAGAACACTTACAGACAGTCTCCTACAGCGGTAAAAATTACAGAGATCTCTCACG
>VYZV01009322.1:8138-21387 GCA_013401275.1 Pandion haliaetus | reverse complement strand
AGGGTCAAAAAAAGAAGGAAAATACAAAGAAAATCAGGCACAGCAGGGAAAACACCATATGCAGATTAATTATTTACTGCTTACATCAGTAAAAGACTTCATATCAGAATTTCTCTAATTAAATCAGTATAGTGAAAAATACTAATTTCATAGAGTTATCACAGAAGTAATACAATACACTGAAAAATGAAAATTGCATTATGCAGTTATGTTTTTATTAAGTAGAAGGTGTAGGTCATAATTTAAAACAAAAATGAAAACCTGTGCTTTTGACTGTTTTCTTGGCAGTACTTGAGTTAGCCTATTGTATTAGTTCACAAGCTTTTATAAATATGATTTACTCATTTTTAAGGTATGTCATACAAGTTAATTAACTTTTATAAGTTATTATTTAGAACACACTTCATAGTGAGGCATAGCTTTCTGGAACATCTTCCTTAACTACTATAAGATTGAATGTAGAGTATTAATAGATAGAATAATTTCTTTCAGCTTTTTTTGACCCTGAAATAACAGTGCCTTCTTCATACTGTAAGGGAGCACATTGTACGCTGCCAAAATACTACTACTGATTAGGCAAGATAAATGAGGAAAAGATACAGATTTTATATTAGCACAACTGTAGTTGTTGTTATAGGAAATTTGTAAGAGTCTTTATATTTAAATCATTACATAACAATACATTATTTTTCTTTAAATTTAGCCTGAGTATTTATTATCTCAACGCTACATCCAAATCCTACAAGGAAGCTAACTTGGAACTTAAAAAGAAGCTTCAAAGTGTAAGAAAAACAGAATTATTGGGTTTTGGTTTTACTAAATATTAAAGAAGCTGTTTAGGTCACTGAATGATGCCCTCTCTTCCCCCCCCCCCCATTAGCAAGCAGAAGAAAATAAAAGAAGAAATAAACAAAAGGCACAAAAATCAAATGAACAAGAGGAAAATCCATTTGAGACAGAACCACCACATCCAAAGCAAAAAAGAGGCAAGCAAGATGAATCCACTCCAAACCAAGGTAAGGACTGTTTTGAACTCCTCAGGATGAGGAATTCATGTATGCCAGACCACAGTCTTCCTCACTGCCTTCACTGTTTCCTTTGCCATAATCTCCTGAAGGATATACACAATACTGAATCACAAGTATTAGCCTAATCTCCAGTCCTTTTCTCTTTCTTCGGCTCATTTAATAAATACTGTAACATTATTCCACATCAGGCAACACCAAAGTAAAAAACCCTGTAATCATAGAATCATAGAATCATTTAGGTTGGAAAAGACCTTTAAGATCATTGAGACCAACCATCAACCATTCCCACTAAAATACAGCTATAATGAATCACAAGATCCCAGCCCTGCAAAAAAACCCACTTAAAGCCTGCTCTGAATGTCAATGATCCCTCCTACCTATCACAAACCAGTTGGGTCCAAATCTTGCGCCCTCCTATTGTATTTTGTTGATCCAGGACTACTCAGGACAACATTTGTCTTCTGTGCCAGATTCACTGGGAGAAGGTATAGTGAGAACACAGTCTGGTTAGTAATCCTTATCAGAAAGCCTAGCTTGGTCAGGCAGGTTTCAGCCTGTCCTGAAGGATTTTGCAGGCTGTTTCCTTTCCCCTGGACATTGCTAGACTTTACCCTTCAAGCACGCATGTCGTAGAGCCAGTATAAGCTCAAACCTAGCAGAGAAACATGGAGTAGAGATGACTGTCTTTGGAAGAACTACGTGCAAGGCATGTCTTCAGCCTCAAAACCTGCCTGCTTAACTCTGAAATAGCTTTGTTTATCATCATTTATAGATGATGTCTAATTGCTAGCTATTTGGGAAAAGCCTCCACTTTCCTCCACCGGGGCCTTGAAGAAAGGACTGGAGAGAAAATAACAGTGCAAAGATTGTGAAGGTGCATTACCCCAGATTTCAGGCTGCTGGCAGGGGAGGCCCCAGACTTTCCACCACACTCTGGAGTGGACAGGTGGCTGCAGGATTTCCCTCTCAGGGAATTTCTGGTTTGCATGTTCATTTTTTAATTCTGTTCTCCAAACATATTTCAGACAACAAGAAAGGACAGGGTGGCAACGAAGTGAAGAAGACAGGCCAGCCACAAGAAGCCAGCTCCTCTCAGGTGCTCCAGCATCCAGGCCCTGCCCTGAACGGCCACTATCCCCACCAGAGCAGAGGAGGAAACCTTCCTCCCCCATCCATAGCTGTGATGAGGCCACCGGGGCCCAGGGGGTATGGAGTGACGGGCTATCCACCCGGAAACCCGCACTTCCCAGGGGCACAGCCAGGAATGCCCAGGTGCCCTGCCAAGTAAGGAGCCTCAAGTACATTGTGATATGATGAAGGATGCTGAGGGACAGAAGAGTGGTCCAAAACCCAAACACTCTCCTGCAAGTGCAGAACGTCGCTGTGTTTATTGTGAATCTTCATGTGCATAGAAGTTACCCATGTACTTCAGTTTTTGCAGGATGGGAGCCTTCAGAAGAAAACATTGCATATATCTTCTTCCATTTGAAGGCATTGTAAAAATGTGTTATCTATGTCAATAGGTTGTTGAACTTAGGGATATTTATTGGAAGTTATTTATTAGAAGAATGAAAAACATTTTATATTCAGTTGATTATTTTCTTAAAAGCCTGAAAGTGTGTCCCTAACATCTTTTCCTTTTTGTTAGAAGCACAGTTCACTGAAAACATAGCTTCCTACAAAGTGTATGAGAGTCAGTTATATTTAAACACTGCATATAGCTTGTCTTCAGCAGGTCAGATATGCTTACCCAAAGATTTCAGATTGTACATGGGAAAACTAGGATCTTAAAAAGCTGGATGATCACTTTTGAAGTCTTTGGGAAAGTATTAGAAAGGTAAAAGAAAACCAATATTCTGCCTGCTGTTATAAAGTAAATTTAACTCCTATTACAGTACAACTTTTAGCTAATAATAGATTTATCACATTCTGAAAGACTAAAAATAAATTTAAAAAATCAAAGTGGTGAAGAAATAACTCCTGTGCAGAAAAGCATATTTGAGGAATGGAAGTAAGATAGTTACGCAACAATTTTCCTCAAATACTCTGCAGGATTGTGTTATGGCACAGAGACATTTATTATTGCATAAGATTATGTGCTGTATAATCTCCCCGGCTATTTATCATTGTTTATTTGCATTGACCTCTGTAGAGTCCATGTTGGAACAGGTCCTTAGTCTGATAGGTCTTGTGGAAACAGGATAGCCACAAGCCCATGTGCAAGCTGATGTTACTTATTTCAGTGGGACAGCTTTATTTTTATGTTCTCATTTTATCTCCTTGTTCAGAATTTGGGCCTTGATAATTATTTTAAGACTCACAAGATTAATAGCAACAAAATTAGTTAACTGACTGTTTTCTATAAAATAAATGTAATTCCACTGGGGGCCTTCTGTATAATAGAGGTCCATTTTGTACAGCAGGAAAATTTTAACCATATGTCAGTATAAAACAAGTCTGTGACATCACAAGGCAACCTCCATGTAACTGAATTGTGGAACTTACTGAAAGAGGCTTACAAAAACCCCCAGTATATACCATGTATCCCCATAAAACACCATGATCTGGATGCAATTTCCAGCTCCAGAAGTCTTTAAATCAATTGCCAGAACCTGGACGGATAAACCAAGGGAAAGCTCACTTTATACTTGACTTGACTCTTGTACTGCTTCCATAAGCATCTGCTATCAGCTGGAGAGAAGACACTACATCAGTCATACCTTTAGTGGGCACCAGCATGGCTGCTCTGCATGTAAACAATAAGCACTGCTAACCTAGTCAAGAGATAAGTGTATTGCAACAACTGCAAGGGCGGGTCTTTTCCAGCAAACAGACTGGAAACTTGTTGTAACTAAGGGAGAGGACAAATGAGTTAAGACTGGATCCCAAGACATGTCTGCATCTGGGGTGCAGCAAGTCTTGCATTTTAAGTTAGAGAAAGTACAGCTAAGTGCAGTGTAAAATGTTTCATCTTTCTCAGATAAGATTTCTAGTCTATGGACTTCAGACATGTGGGAAAAGTACAGTAATTCAAACTATTATTCTGAAATCTTCTTCTTCTAACATTATTAGTTTTTAAACTGTGTATGGTTTTAGCCCAGAAACATAAGATTGACAGTAGTCTTACTGAAGTTCAGCATGGACCCTGGTGCTCTAGTGTGCTCATGCTTTTAAGACAAACTTTTTCTAGAAGCTGGGATTGATCTCTCATGAGACACTGGTGTGCATAGAGGTTTTAGCTCACTATTTGTTAATATTTCATAATAAGAAAAATATTAATATTCCTTAGGAAATGGAAGATTGTTTATAGAACAAGTGAAGAAACTGATTTTAAAGATGCTTTGTGGCTTGGTGATCCATCTGAGTTTTTCAAGGGGTGTTGGAATAAATTGGAGTTGTAAACTGGTTTTGATGCAGACTGGTTCCCTGAAATGCAGAGGGAAGTTTATGGTATGTACATGGATCTTAATAAGGAAGTTTATGGTATGTACATGGATCTTAATAAGGATTCCTTGTTCTGTTAGGAGTGAAAATTTTCTGTGGGTATTAAAGGCTTTCTCATTATTAGCAAGCTTAGTATTTCATTCTGTGGGATCGCTTTACATCATGAATGGGAGAATGACATAATAAGGAATCCACCAGCTGAAATTATTCTGAGGAACTTTCTGTTAGATCTGTATGCTGTATTGATTTGCAACAATAAATGTGTTCTTAGAATGCACCTGTATAACCAATGATGAGCATTAATAGCCAAAATGAGTAACAACAACAAGACTAGATGTTGCTGAAGCCCTGTGATCAGCATCAGACTGCTGTGACTGAAAATGAAATATTTATTCTTAATCTTTGGTACTTCTAAGTAAAGACCTTTCATCACTGTGTTTCATGAAGCTGTTCTTTCAATGCTTCCTAGCTTAGTTCTGTTTAATTGCCTGCAGTCTTATTGATAACATAACATCGACTTAGCTGACAAGATGTGATCTTACACATTTCAGTGTTCTATACTAAGACTACCTTTAGGAAAACACGATGCTTATTTGGTAAAAGTAATTTTGAGATTGTTACAATAATTTTTCATGATCAGATTTCAAGTCACATTTCCTTTCTGTACAACCTTTCTCTATCCCTCCTAAATTTTGAGTCTTTCAGTTCAAATTCTTTGTCTCTGCTTTTTTTGAAAAAGCACTTCAAGCAACCTTCATTCACTTACCCACACAGCTACTCCTCTGTTTGATTCTTGTACTGTACTGAACAGGTAACAAATACTCTTGACAGCAGGAATAATACTTATTGTGAATCAAATCATGGCAAATGATCTTGCTTATAGAAACAGAATATATTTTGTTTTCATTGGTGACACATGTACTATTTTCTTTCTTCTATGTTTTTAGACCTGCAAACTGAGCTCTATTACCCAGTTATTTTCGGTTAAATCAGGACTCAGTGCATCTTGCCGTGTCCTACATCTTCCTCTGTACAATTTACAGGCCATCTTCATAACATTTGGCTGAGCATTTAGTATAATTTTCTGCGTAAAGAAAGCACAATGCACTATATTAGTGTACTGGTACAGAGGTACCTTCAAAATATTTTGAAGCCCCTGCCAAAGATTTAATTTCTCACTGATCTGTGAAAATTATAATTACTGTAAAATGATGGTTATTGAATACATCTCCCTTGTCCTTTTTGTCTTTTTTCTGCTGTTGAATTAAATATTTTTACTCAATGACAAAGTCCTACCCTGGGACTGTGCAATGCTCACAGATGAACAGGAAGCAAAAGGATGACAATAAATTCCAGACTTGACTGAATTCACAGCAAGTGAGAGACAGGACTTCTTATGATATATACTTTTCAACACTAGATTTGTGGTAGCTGCAATAATTGCAACAACATGCAATAATAACATCCATAGAGATCTGCAGAAATTTAGAGCTGTTGTAAAGCTGATAGAGGTTTAAATTGAAGGATTTATTTTATTACCCTACATTGTTTAAAAAAAACCCAGAAAATGCTCACTGAAAAATTAGGTGCATTTTTTATCTGTGCTGTATCCTTTGATTCACTTTCTAGTCCTCTGTGAAAAAAGCAGGCTGTTAAACTCATTACGGCGAGAGATTAACTTCAAGAGCAGGTAACATCTGCTCTCTTTGTCCTTTGTTGAAAAATGAGGCTGTGAGTTCACTATGAGCTGTTTGCTGTCCATGGCACATAACCAGTCTGTATTAATTCCTTGAAATCATTGAATGGACAAAAAAAAAAAAAAAAGAAAAATTATAACAATATGTTGACACAAACAATATTCCCCTACCTCCTATAGAAAAGGTTGTTATAATCCGAGAAGCGCCCATGCCCAGTGGTTATAAAAAAGCTATGAAAAACAGTATTTCCCTAAACTAAAAAGTGACCTGGGGGTTGTGACAGGAGTTTCTGTATGGATGTGGCAAACCTGCTGTTTACAGTCTATAAACACCGGACTATAAAAATGTCTGTGTGTGATTGTGATGTGTAACTGATGTTACCTACCAGGTTATAAGCATACTCAGGGGTAGCTGTGCTTCAAGTTATTAATGTCAGGTTAATAATGGGATGTGTAGTTTTCTGTGAGTTCTCTGTTTTCTCCATCTATTTCAGATCAGCTAGTGTCTCTAATGCATTCATGAGCCTATTTATCACCTGGTAATCAGGAAGCAGCATTCACCATTGCAGTCTGTGGTTACGTTTTGGATGTGGGACCTAACTATAGCATAGTTTGGAGAGACAAAAAACATAAGCACCCGCTGCCTATCTTGTAGGTGTCAGGGAAAGGATGCAGTTCTCATTCCCCTGGCACAGGGAGGCTGTGGTAGTCCATAGAGAGTCACTGCTACACCCCTTTGGTGCATCAGCTACCACTGGGAGAAATTTTTTCACTTTTTATTGTTCTGCGGGTGGGTGCAAATAAAGGTGTTTCCAGGGCATTGTGTCAGAGAAAACAGCAAGGTGGAAGGGTGTGACTTTCTCGTAGCTCAGCTGTGTCTCAGCCTGCTGGGTCAAGAGAACATGGAGGTGATTTCAGCAGCAAGCTTCTTCCAGAGGAGCATAGTGCAGAGGGCTCTGCAAGCCGCAGCAGGAGACTCAGAGAGCTTCCTCTGACAGCTCAGTGTTGCTGACCTGCAGTGCTGGGGTGGGAGACTCAGCTCCTTGGGCCACAGCTGTGTGCAGATGAGCTCTTTCTGTTATGGGTGATTCATGCAGTGATGCTAAAGCTGTGCACAAGGGAAAGGAGACCAGGTCAGAGTCACTAGGATGCCATGGTAATGGTTTGTGAGATTCAAATGCCAGCATGTTTGCTTGTCAGATACTCATGAAGACATTTCCCTGGGTGAAACTGGACTGTGTGAAACAACAGGGCTTTGGCTGCTGTAGTAACTGCTTTGGAAGGGAGCAGTGGCTCTGAATGAATGCTGCCACATCTTGGTCCCAGGCAGCTGTTCTCCCTTGGTCTCAGCAAAGGAAACAAGTCACCACCTTGTCCCCCTCTTTCCTGTCCCCTTTTAGTTTAGCTTCTTTCACTCAGTACCACAAGCAAGAAGCTGTCTCTCCATGGTAATTCTCCATCACATGCAGCCAACAAGTCCTATGCACAGCTCCTATGTATGTACTGTACATGACAGGTAGCCATTTCCCTAAATAGCAAGATTATCCAGGGAATTCACGTGTGTCTATGTTAACAAAAGCCACAGAACCAAGATATTTTTATCACAGTAAGTTTTTTCTTATTGCCTAAATTCTGTGGGAGGAATTGCCTAAATTCTGTGTCATAAATTACAGATCTTATTGACAGATGGAAATAGAAATGTTGTTAAGGTTAGGACACAAATATACTACCAGTATCATATTTGGGTATAAACATTCTCAGTGGAGTATTTGCTTGTATTTACATTATTAGAAGATTTTAGGTTAGTGTAAAGAGCTGAAAGATGTTTGGTTTTAACAATAATTCAAGGTAGAAATAAATTTCACCTCCCTACATGTCTGGGGAACACCTGAATATACTGACCTGCACTTAAGGGGTCTGATTTTTTTTTATCCAGTTTAACATGAAGATCTGAAGAAAGGAGCTTGTATACCACATCAGAATTTTTTTTCTTTCCTTTGAGACATAACTTTTCAGCTGCAGTGCATAGTCATAGAAAGCTGTGAACCACATCTGCTGAAGTGTTAGCAAAATAATAATAAAAGAATATTGCAGCATTTATCTGAGGCTTATGTTTGTCCTTGACTGTTGTGGTTTAACCCCAGCCAGCAACTAAGCACCATGCAGCTGCTCACTCACTCCCCCCCCCACACAGTGGGATGGGGCAGAAAATTGGGAAAAGAAGTAAAACTTGTGGGTTGAGATAAGAACAGTTTAATAGAACAAAAAAGAAGAAACTAATAATGATAATGACAACACTAATAAAATGACAACAGTAATGATAAAAGGATTGGAATATACAAGTGATGCACAATGCAATTGCTCACCACCTGCCGACTGACACCCAGGTAGTCCCCGAGCGGGGATCCCCCCATCCTCACTCCCCCCAGTTTATATACTAGACATGACATCCCATGGTATGGAATACCCCTTTGGCCAGTTTGGGTCAGCTGCCCTGGCTGTGTCCCCTCCCAACTTCTTGTGCCCCTCCAGCCTTCTTGCTGGCTGGGCATCAGGAGCTGAAAAATCCTTGACTCCATATAAACACTACTTAGCAACAACTGAAAACATCATTGTGTTAGCAGCATTCTTCTCATACCTAGCTCAAAAACATAACACTATACCAGCTACTAGGAAGACAATTAACCCTATCCCAGCTGAAACCAGGACATTGACTTTTTGTTGGAAGATGATTCATGCATTCGTACATACTACTCTGTGTAGTTAACATGACAGTTATGTACATTTTGAAAAATATTGGTTATTTAATTTTGAAATTGCACAAGAAAGAAGAATTTCCAAAACTTGTGGTTAATTTTCTGCTTAAATCCATTCTTAGCATATACGCATCCTAACATACAATAATTAATGAAGTTTGCACTAAATTATGTATATCAGTTACCTTTTGACTCTTTTGTCTGTGTCCTTGCCTGCTCTCCACAGCTGTGGGGAGAGCTTTTAATATTTCAAACTCTTAATCCATTGTGAAGAACTTCCTAAAAAATACAATCAGAACATTTTTTCCTCTTGGAATTAGAAGAAAAAATGCAATACATACTCTGTGGTCAATAATAGTTATAAACCATTATCTCAAAATACTGGAGCAGGAAACAAAACAATTATATTGGAGATACTTAAATTGCACAATTTTTAGAGCAGATAGTTTTCAACCAATATAAATTCTACTCACGAACACTATTAATTTAAAATTTTGAAGTTTCTGTCTACAAAACTGTACCTGTGTTTATCCTAAGTGATTGATTCACAAAGCTAAAAGCTAAAAGCTACTTTTATGCAATGAGCTAAGCAAAAGAAAGTCAAATGGCTAACAGAACTTTAAAACCATTAGTTTGCATCTCTGAGAAGGGATGAGTCTTGGTTTTTCCACTAGATAAAACCTTTTTTAAGACCTGGAAAAGTGAATAGAAGAAAAAGTGTTCTGTAATAAATGTAGGGAAAAAAAATCTTCTAAAATACTTTCAGGGGTTGTCAAAGTATGATGCCCGAATCGTCAGCAAAACACCAATATCCACCAATAAGATGATATCAATCTAATACATCTATTATATAAAGTAACAATTATAGTATTATGGTATGAAGCACAATTTCATTGTAATCAACATAGGATTAATTTCTTGCTAACTTGAAGGTAAATGTCAGTATTTCAAAACCTTTACCTTTCTTTCTCTCCTCCTTTTTGCTAGAAGGATGAAGCAAAAGTATTCTCAGTGTTGTACTGTTTTTTTGTCAAAACCATTCCCTTCTTTTTTTTCTTTTCTTTTTTTTTTTTAAATCACTCAATGACCACTCCACAGACAGAGCCACAGCTCCAGATACCTTGCATAAAGGATGTTTTAGAAAGTCTTCAAGCTACATTCGTTTAAAGGAATCACATTTGAAACACTGAGGACATTTTTCTAAACATCGTGTAAGCTTTCTTATTGCTTGTAAACAACTAAGTCTCAAAGCCCCTAAAATCTGTTATACCATTCTAAAGGCATATTCTTGTCACGAGTGTATAGCACCAGTCTGGCACCTTCAAGTATCTCTGCTGACCACACATAGCAATGATGCTGGTGGACCATAAATCAGCTTATGCTCCAGCTGCAACTAAATTAAAAATATGGAAGTGTATTTTTTTTTAATAAGCAGTTTCTTTTTTTTCAGGATCAGCCTCAGTGCTACCTAGCATGCAAAAGTAGACTAACAGCCCTGTCTGTGCCACTGCTGCCCTCATGTGCTGGCTTAGCATCATGCAGTTGGGGTATTCTCAGATGGTAAACTGTGCTCTCACTAATTTTGTCTGCTAAAATAAGCTCCTTGGCACTTGGCATTTCCTCTCCCCAAATGAACTTTGCTGCACAGTGGAAAGCAAATATTCTGTCATTACCACACACACAGGAAAGTGGTGTAACGTGCATTAGAAGTGAGATACTCTGGGGCATAGTGACAAATTAGTATAAATAGCAGTTTTCAGAGAAACTGAGTGCCCGCTGTCTGCCTGTATAATATGAGGTTACTTTCATCAACTGGCAAGACTAGGAATAAATCTAACTATTTATCTATCTACCTACCTACAAACAGTCTGTGTCCAAGGTTCTGTGACAGCTTAGAAAATGGGACATAATAAAGAACGCAGAGCACATTATGTGTTAACATCTGATTTCCTCTCCTGCTTCAGTATTATCTCCCTGGGATTTTCCGAATCACCTGTGATTAAGGCAGGTTGTAAAGGCAGCTGCCCTCTTCCCCAGCCATCCCCTCCACATCAGGGTGCTGATGCCACTAGGAATCCTGGTCATCAGCTTGCGGGCCCCTGTCTTGTAAATATTGCCTTAAATCAGACAGGGAACCTGATCTGATTCAGCAAACTGAGCATGAACACAGGAAATAATCTCTCTGTCCTGCTTTGTTCAGTAATTTGTGGAAGAAGGAGTTAAAGTAAAAGAAACTAAGCCACAAGGAAGCCACAAGGAACATTTTTTTTAATTGCTGGTCTGTCTCCTGGCAGATTTGTTCAGTGAAAATACAAACGCGTCGCTGTGAGTACAGAGCTTCCTCTAACCTTTGCTTGGGCTCCAGTTTGGGTTCACTTTGCACCAGGATTTTGATGAGAATTTAGTGGAAGGATGCAGCAGGCACAACGAATAGCAGACAGACACTGACAAGAACAAGGAAGTAACTTCTTTCCCTTCTACGTGCAGCATTTTGGTGGTGCAGCTCTGGCTGTAGCCCCACCGCCCTGGTGACAAGGTAGTTCGTCCATGTGCTGTGGGACTACCCCGGTCCCGCAGAAGCAGGATCTGTTTTTTCTGAGACTGCCAGAATCTGTCTGCAGCATGGCAAGAGGCTTCCCACCATTCCCAGCCCTGCAGTTACTACTCCCTTATGCCACAGCTCAACCCCATAGCTGGGACAGGTTCCTCTCTGTTCATGCTACATAACTGTCTGCTTTCTGTGGAACATGAGACTGGCAATCCCTGTGTGTTAGGCTATCCATATTGCACTACTGGCACTATGCTGGGATGGTCCTGAGGCAGGAGGGGAGGTGCCCTGTTTTTAACTAATGCGGTTGAAAAAGCAGCCCTGCCAGGCAGTCTTTTTCTGACAGCAGAAGTCCTCCTTCTTTTACACATGGGATCAGCTCTCAGGCTCAATGTCTTGTTTACATAATTTCATGTAGGTCTCTTTTTTTTTTTTTTTTTCTTTTTTTGTATATGATGTGTATGATTTGATCAATAATGGAAGTTTCTTTTGGACTGCATTTTGAGGAAGAAACCCTGACAATTCAAAATTACTTTTTTCTTGTTTTCACCACATCTAGATAGTGGTTCTTTGCCTGCAATCTTCTCCAAGTCATTCCCACTTGGGAGATTCCAGCATTTCATTCCTCTTTTGATGAACAGCTGAGAGAAATTCCAGTACTCTTGTGCTTGCTCTTTTTTTACTGTTTTACTCTACAGTTCACAGCAGAATTTAATTGAGTCAGAGGCTAAAATTATATTTGCTTATTAAACTATGAGTTTACCACATGCCTTATATTTCCCATACTCACTTCTATGCTGCAATTTTGCAGGATACCATTAGAAAAAAAGCCACTGGTTTTATGTAGGGTTATGTAGACCTTTACCTGAGCAAGCCCAGGCTGGATAGATTTACTTTTAAAGCCTATATGATATCCCCAACACGACTCTAATGTTTAGCCTCTTTCTGTGCCCCTAAACCAAATTAAATTAGGCTGGAAAAATTCCTTCTGTATTTTTATATTCCAGAGTGTTTGAACTAGGAGATAGTTTATCTCAGTAGTTCATCAGCTTTAACTGAAGGCAGACAAATATGTCACATCTTTCTTGTCAGTATCTGAACTTAATGAAATTGTGTCCCTGAATTCCTCCCTGTCTTCCTCTCAACCTTCAACCCTCTCCTGAAATCCTGCTCCTTGCTCTTTCTCCTTGCTAACTGTGGACATCGCCTGTAGTTTAGCTTCTACTCTATTCACTCCACCACTGCAAGCTATAGATTCAGACATCATAATCCAGCATTTAAGTACGAATTTAGTAAATAGTTCACTGACTGCAGAAGGCTACCTTGTGTACTCATTTTAGTAACTGCTAAACTCATGAAAAAATTATTACTATTGCCTTAATCTGCCTAGCCACTTCCTTTTCTTCTATTTTTCTTTGCCAAACTTGGAGGCTGCATCATGTCCTAAGCTATATGTAAACTCTTTGGGGTAGCTTGGCCTTTTTAGCTGTTTGTAAGGCTCCCAATGCAGATCTGTTCCAAATCTGACTAGAATCCTTGAGTGCTACTAGTACAGTGAACATCTAGGTGTCTGAGTTCCACTTAATCATTAGTTTCACATTGAAATGCGCCATCAGATATGAATTAATCTATTACCTGAATGCATAATAAGAAATGGTTTTAAAGCTTACAGTAAAGTAAAAAGTGTTCCTTTCCTTTCCTTTCCTTTCCTTTCCTTTCCTTTCCTTTCCTTTCCTTTCCTTTCCTTTCCTTTCCTTTCCTTTCCTTTCCTTTCCTT
>VYZV01009320.1:5323-18547 GCA_013401275.1 Pandion haliaetus | reverse complement strand
GGCGAGAAGAGGGGACGGAGCAGGGGGACAGACAGCGGGGGGGCTGCGCTGGCGGGGACCTGCGGGACTGTCCCTGGGGTGTCCTGGCAGGGAGTGCGGTGCAGCTGCCTCTGCTTTTTCCATCCCACGAGCGCAGCTGCGGCCTCACACACACATCTGGCCAGCAGCCGCCGGGATGCGAGGTCCCACAGGGACCCACAGGCCCCCACGGCTCCCCGGGGAGGAGAAGAGGCTCCTCTCCTCCTCCCAGGTAACCGTGCCGCCGCGGGGGAAGGCGGCCCCATGGGTGCTGCACCCACGAGGTGCCACCGCCCCGTCTGGGACCAGCTCCCGAGGCTCTCCCGGCCGGAGCAGCGTGTAACACAGGTTTGCCCTGGATCCTCTCCCATCTGAACCAGAGCTGGCGCTGGGAAGAGGGGAGCCGGTTCTGCTCCCAGCCACGCTGCCTCTGCTGCCTCCTTCCCTCCAGGAAGGCCGGGGGTGGGGGGCAGGCGGGAGGAGAGCGCCTGGCCCGGGGACCCACTCGGGGTCCTGCGTAGCCAGAGCAGCTCCAAGCCCACGTTCCCCGCGCCTGGACACACCACACCGAGGGCAGGTTTGCTTTGGGAGCGAGGGGGAGCCTGGCTCAGCTCCCCCTTCCCACAGATTTCCACCCCGCTGGGAGCACTGCCCTGTGCTGCTGATGCCTGGGCCCCATGGAGCAGAAGTTGGGGGGTCAGTGCTGAACCCCCCTTGCTTACGGTGCCTCGGTGCCGACGCACCACGGTGCTGGGGTAGCCCAGCTCTCCCTGCGTGGCCCCGGCACTGCCCTGGACAGACCCCCCAGCTCGCAGCCTACGCCTGGCCGTAGCAGATGATCTCGCTCAGGTCGTAGCCGGTGACGGCGAAGGAGTTGCCCTCGGGGTCGCAGAAGCGGGCACCGCAGACCTGCGTGTCGGTCACACACTCGGCATGGCAGTGCTCGATCTGCAGCAGGGAGAGGAGCCGGGATGGTGGCACAGACCAAGTAAAGTCCAACCCACCACAGCCAGCTTGTACCTCCGCCAGTCCAGGACAGGACTGGGGATCACAGCAGGAGGAAAGAGGAGAACTGTGCCACCCCATGGCAGCTCCGACTGGGCCCGGCTGGGTTTCCACCGAGCAGTGAGCCCCTCTCTGTGGCCACGGTGCCTCACCGGAGGCTGCAGGACAGAGCAGCACCTGCGCCACGACCCCACGGGGCAGGACGGCTTGGAGTGCCGCACACTTGCCGCGGGCTCCCCAGTGAGGGCTGCCGCTGACCAGACTCACCTCGACGGCGTCGGCGTCTGGGTTCCTGCTGAGCTTCCAGACGTGAACAAAGGAGTCCTCCGCGCCCGACAGCAGCTGCAGAGGGAGCGGGACAGGGGCCGTGGGGACCGGGAGGGCGGAGGGGTGCCACAGAGGTGGCGGTGCCGTGTGCCGGGGCAAGGGAAGAGCCCCTGCCTGGCCATCTGCAGGCTGCCACAGGCGGGATGCTGCACGCAGGCCGAGGTGCCCCGGCGCAGCCAGCCGTACCTTTCCTGTCTGCGGCGCCAGGTCCAGGGCGTAGATCCATCGAGCGTGAGCGTTGACCTCGGCGCGCAGGAGGCCGGTCGCCGCCTCGTACAGCCGAATCTGCCCGTTTCCGTAGCCAGCAGCCACGATCCCGTTCCACAGCTTCACGGAGGCGCAGCAGCAGCTGGGCACAGGGGCACGTTTCACCTCCTCCCCTCCCGGCTGCAGCCCCTCGCGTGACACCGAGGCGGTCTGGCCGGCGATGCCCGACATCACCCACTGACGGGACCCCGCTGTGTCGCTCCGTCCGCCCCTCGGGCTTACCCAAAGGCCGGGATTTTGCTGAGCAGGGTGAAGTCCTCTCCCACGCTCCAGATGCAGAGGGTCCCGGCGTCATCGGCGGTCACCAGGTCACCAGCCCCGTCCTGCGAAGCAGAGGCGGGTCAGCCTCTGCCCCGGCACTGCTCGCGGGGCAGCCAGCTCCGCTGCCGGCGGCAAGCAGCTGACTCACACCAGGCAGAAGGTTCTTGCTGCCCCAGTTGCCTGCGCCGCTAAAGTTGCTGCAAAGCAAAGCCAGAGCCTGCAGCAGAACAAGCTTAAAGTTTAACAGCTCACGGAAACTGCTGACACATTTTGTGGACGAGCGAGGCTTGGCTGGGATCACACATAGGCACTGCAGTTCAAACATGTTTGTGTTTGGCAACGCTAATTACACATAGGATAAATTTCTAGGAAGAATGACTGCATCCCCTCCCTCTGCGCCCGAGTCTCGACACTCTTCACCTTACAGGCGCCTGGGATTTCACACACCAGGCCCCGTCTCTCCCCCATCTCTCGCTCACTAGGAAGCCTTTAAACAAGCCACAGTGCAAAGTCTAAGAGAGGCGCGTTAGAGGACAGCCACCGCAGACAGAGGTAGATGACAGAAGAGCTTTCGCGTAAACAAGCTCCATATCCAGGCTAATTGGGAACCAGTTCTAAGCGATTAATTGTTCAGGGGAGTCCCAAATGCAGAGAAAGTTAAATGTAACTAATTAGAGAAAGCATAAGGCAGTGTCCTCGTTGGGAAGGAAGCAGCCAATAATGAAACAGCCATTAGTGTGTCTGCAGAGAAGTCACTGGAGTGAGCTGAACTGAAGGAAGCCCCATCCCAGTCCCAGACTGTGCTCCGTAATCAGGTGAAGTTATCTCATCTGCCACAAGAAAGGTCACCGGCACCGCTGGCGGCTTGGGTCGGTTATCTCCCTCCGCTGGCGAGGGGCGAAAGGCTCGTCCCTTCAGCTAGCCTGCGGGCATGGCTCTGCCCCAGGCGCCAAAGCCGCAGGCCCGGCTTGGGAGGAGAAGCAGAGTCCTGTACTGGCATTCAGCACCCCGGGATGGCACCGGGGCCACGGGCAGGACATGTCCCATGCCCTCCTCTCACCGCACTCCCGCAAGGAGGGTCTGCTGTAGTAACTCACCGCTCTGATGGCAGGAGCATTAATTTTAGCGTGGGTTAATTCATGGCCAGTTTTGATCATTTGCTCTCGTACCACAACTGGCCTTTAGCTTCAACAGCTCTTCTGTGCTCTGGCACTCAGCCCGATGGATCACGGGATACTCTGGGCCGGCAACAAGCCACGCTCCCGCAGCCACGCTGTGTGTGGGGGGATCAGCTCCTTCACCACCTTTCTTGCCCCTCTGCTTCAGCATTTGCGTTCCCAGAGCCTGGGTGACCAGGACTGAGATTCGGTCAGCTGAGAACGTGAAGACCGAGGTGCTAAGAAGGCAGAGATGGGCTGAATGCCGATGGGAACTGGGACAGTGGGATAACTGATGGGGTGGCTGCTCCCAGCTGCCCAGGCAGCAAAGGGAACAGCCCTGAAATACCACAGTGTACGAGTGCGGCATTTTAAATCACATTTGACTCCAGTTTGCCTTGCCTCGAGATGCCACACTAAGCCACGCCAGGATGGCTCACAGGCTCTTTGGAGCAGGAGCCGAGGGAAGTGGCCATCCCAAGCCACCTCCTCCCCCAGGCGTATCCCACCCCGACAGGGGAGACCCCCCCCTCGTGCAGAGACAGCCGCAAAGGCCAATGTCCCTGGTGAAGGGAGGGATGGCAGAGCCACCCGCTCTCCTGCGCTGTGGAGAGCAGCCAGCTCTGGGGCAGCTCTGCCACATCACAGCCCCCCCAGAGCTCGCCCGCAGCAGGGATCGGGCTGGCCATGGAGAGCACCGGCTCCCAGGGTGAGGGGCTGCACCCTGGGATCGGCTCAGCCACGGCCAGGGCCTGGGTAAACCTCAGCTCCCAGCGCCGGCACCTGCGAGGCGTCCCCGAGACGGCCGTGGGGACAGCTGGAGTCCCCACCCCCGCCCCGTCCCAGTGCCAGGGACCCCACCGGCTCCCCTGGTCCAAGCGGCTGCCAACAGCGCACACGTACCGGAGCCTGGCCCAGCTCCGCCGCGATGTCGGTGATGGCGTCGTGGTGCTGCTCCAGAACCTCGCTCACCGTGATATTCGTCCCTTTGGGGGGGATGTCAAACACCAGCACCAGCCCAGAGGACGTCCCTGCGGACAGGCCGGAGGAGGCATCAGCGGGGGCTTGTCCCACCCCATCCCGGGACCGAGCCTCCCGCTCTTGCCATGCCTGCAGCCGGGCTCCTCGCTCCCCCCGAGACACGCTGCCTCTGCGGGGCTGCTCCTCACAGACGCCGCTCGCCGACCTGCCGCTCTGTTCAGCACAGACGCTCCCGCAGAGCAGCTCCAAAGACAACCCAGCCGCTTCGGCTGCACCCCACATCGTTACACTGTCCCTGGGCCCCAGCGATGCCCCCCCCCGCGCCACCCTCCCTTCTCATCCTTCCCCAAACTCCGGGGCTTGGCTCACCCACGCAGATGAAGCGTCCGCCAGCTGCAGCGATCCCTCGAGCAAACACGGCTTGTGCTGAAAGGAAACCAAGAGCCGGTCATGACCTGCGGCACCTCCCAGGAACTGGGAGACCGGCGTGAGGCACCAGGGTGCCTGTTTGAGGTTCGTCTTTAAGGCTGGTCCCGTAGCTGCCACGCCAGATCCCTTCCGAGCCCCTTTCCGGGCACCCCATGGGCCAGGACAGAGCAGCCAGGGTGACGCTATGACCTCTTCCAGACCCTTCTGCTAAACTGCTGTGTCAGACTGTCCCGGCTCGATCCCACCCGGGTCCGGGAGCGAGGCCAGGAGGAACCCAGCTGCACCACAGGTATCGCGCACATCCGGGGAAGGAGAGCAGGCAGAGGGACTGGGGGGCTCCTCACTGCGCTCCCACCACGGGATTTACCCGGAGGATGCTCCGCGACATCCAGCGCATGCCAATAAACCATGATGGAGCCATCGGACTCGTACATCTGGAAAGAGAAAGCAACAAGGTGAGGCCCAAGAGGGTGGGGGAGTTTCTCTTATGGCTTCAGGCTCAACCGCTGCCCCGAGAGGTCTCCAAGCAAGTGGCAGCACTCTGGGAGCGCAGCAGGACCTCCAGAAGGTTCCCCCGTGTCCCCAGGAGCCCAGCTGTCCTCACAGCGAGCTCCTCCCGGCGTCGTGACTTTGCTTCTCGCCCTCCGTGGGAAACCACCTCACCTGGATCCCTTTCTGAGAGGTCAGCACCAGCAGGACCCGCGACGGCAGGATGCACCACACGGCCTGGAAGGAAAGGCGGCTCAGCAGGAGTCCAGGGAGGGGGAAGACGGGGCAAAAGCCCTCCCCACCTGCAGGGGAGGGACGGTCCGCAGTCTCCCAGAGGCGGGTTTGTTTCTGGCTCCTGTCATGGGTTACAGGAGGTGGGTCCCTACCGTCCTCGGGCACCTCTTCAAGGTCTCACAAACCTTCTTGGGACGCTCCTTCCCTCTCCCCCTCCCGGTAACTAGGACACTGTGGGCTCCTGCTTCTGTCCTGGCAGTTCTACAGCCTCGTGCACTCAGCTGGGAAGGCCCTTCCTCCCCTGTCCATAGCTCCGGCGTCTCCTCCCTGTGCTCGGCAGACGGCCTGTTTGGGCCTTGTGGACAATGGGTCCCATCTACCCCGGTTAGAGCAGGTTGGCATTAAAGCGCAGAACTCTGCTAAGGCCAAGGCACCGCGCCGAGGCGAGCATCGTCCTCATCGGGGCACAGAAACTGAAGCAAACACTGAGAAACGATGTCACGGCAAACCCCAGGTGCCCCTTGTCACACTGTGCTGTCCCGTCCTGCTCCCACCGGCTCTGGTGAACCTGCTGGCGGCACCACACTCCTTCCACCCAGCGCCTGCGCTCCGCGCAGCCATCCCTCCCCGCCAGCTCCTCCGCAATCGCACTGGGAGCCGCCTAATCGGTTTACGGGGTTGTTCCAGCTCCACTTTGGAGGCAGCGGGGCGCCGCTTACGGCCCGGGCTATGGAACCCGCTTCCCGTTAGGCTGCTGGGGGAGCAGGGCTGTCTAAACAGCTGCCGCATGCCGCAGCCCCCCCGGTGAGGGGGGTCTTGCTGGAGGGCCGGCAGCGAGAAGGCAGCAGCTCACGAGGCCGGCAGCTCGCTCACTCCCCCTGAGCCGCACGACCCGGCGCAGAGGACCCTGCGGCCCAGGAAGGGGTGCCTCTACCTGCGTGAGGACGGAGGTGCTGACGGCCATGCCGCCCTCCTTCGCCCGCAGCTGGCGGTGGGAGAAGCCGAGCCCGTCGGCGCTGACCACGCTCAGGCTGGGGCCGTGCACGGCGCTGAAGCAGGAGAGCTGCCGGCCGGGCGGGCGCAGCACGCCGAGGTTGTTGTACAGCGCTGCGCTGCTGCTCTTCAGCTGGATGCTCTTCTCCTTGCGGTACATCCTGCGCCGGGGACACCGGGAAGGCTCTAGGGACACCGGGGCGGCGCCGGGGACACCGGGGCGGCTCCAGGGACACCGGAGCGGCTCCAGGGACACCGGGGCGGCGCCGGGGACACCGGGGCAGCGCCCGGGCAGCGCCAGGGACACCGGGGCAGCTCCAGAGACACCGGAGCGGCTCCAGGGACACCGGGGCGGCGCCGGGGACACCGGCCGCGCACCCCCCCAGCAGCGGCCCAGGACCGCCCCTGCCCCGGCGCTCTCCCCGTCCCCCGCCTCCCGGGATCCCCCCGAGGGACGCTCCCCGCGTCCCCCCTCCCGGGACTCCCGCCGCCCCCGGGACCNGGGATGAGCTGGGGTATCTTGGGGTGTGCTGGGATGTGCTGGGGTGTACTGGGATGCTCTGGGGTATCTTGGGGTGTGCTGGGATGAGCTGGGGTGTACTGGGATGTGCTGGGGTGTACTGGGATGCTCTGGGATATCTTGGGGTGTGCTGGGATGAGCTGGGGTGTACTGGGATGTGCTGGGGTGTACTGGGATGAGCTGGGGTATCTTGGGGTGTGCTGGGATGTGCTGGGGTGTACTGGGATGCTCTGGGGTATCTTGGGGTGTGCTGGGATGAGCTGGGGTGTACTGGGATGTGCTGGGGTGTACTGGGATGCTCTGGGATATCTTGGGGTGTGCTGGGATGAGCTGGGGTGTACTGGGATGTGCTGGGGTGTACTGGGATGAGCTGGGGTATCTTGGGGTGTGCTGGGATGTGCTGGGGTGTACTGGGATGCTCTGGGATATCTTGGGGTGTGCTGGGATGAGCTGGGGTGTACTGGGATGTGCTGGGGTGTACTGGGATGAGCTGGGGTATCTTGGGGTGTGCTGGGATGTGCTGGGGTATCTTGGGGTGTGCTGGGATGAGCTGGAGTGTACTGGGATGTGCTGGGGTGTACTGGGATGTTCTGGGGTATCTTGGGGCATGCTGGGATGAGCTGGGGTACATGGGGCGTGCCAGGGGGAGCACCGGGATGCCATGTCAGAGACGCCCCCGGCCCTGGGACAGGGCATGGAGGCTCCCCCCGCTCCCCCCATACGCCGGTGTCGCTGCCGGGGCCTGGGGAAGCAGAGACCCCCGGGCCGTGGCTCTGGTCCCTCAAGATGAGGGGGGGGCCGTATCCACAGCCAGGAACGCGTGGTCCTGGGGCCGTTCTGCCGTCGTCCTGCCCTGGGCCGCGGGCGTCCCGGCTGGGGCTCCCCCTGCCCCCCCAGGCACCGTGCGGAGAGGTGGGAGCTGCGAGGACCGCCGTGTCTCCCTGCAGAAAATGACCCCCCGGGAGCGGGCGGCCGCCTCCAAGTCGCGTGGGGAGAAGTCCCGGCCGCCCACTGTCGCCGCTGCCCGAGCCGACGTCGTCCCTGGGCGCCTGCCCGAGGCGGAATGGCTTTCCCTGCTCGGGGCTGAACGGGGGGACAGGGACGCCGGGGACGTCCTCGCAGAGCTCTTGGGCCGCGTGATGGACGAGTGCTCCAAGGCCGACGCGGCTCGGCAGGTGAGCGCGCCCCAGACCCCGCTTCTGGGGGGATCCCGGGCGCCCGGGACAAGCGTGGGTCCCTCGCAGCCCCCGCTCTGTGGCGTGGGATGGGGCCCGAGGGCGCGGGGTGCCGAGCAGGGGGGGCGGGGGGCTCAGCCCTGGCTCTGCCCGCAGAGCGTGGCCTTCACCGTGGGCCAGGCACGGGACGCCCTCCTGCAGATCGCCCAGTGGCGCTTCCTGGCCCGGGACGAGGGGGAGACGGACCCCGAGGGAGATGGCGCCTGGCGGGAGGACGAGGAGCCCGAGCCCTGTGCCATGGACTCCTGGGCGCAGGGCGCCGTTCCCGTCCTGCGCGCCCGTCTGTCCCCGGGCGAGGGAGAGGTGAGACGTGCCCCAAACCCTGCCGTGGCTCCGAATGAGCCCCACGGGGAAGGGCCGAGCCTGGGCTGCTCTGGGGCCGTGGGACAGGCGCTGAGCCCCCAACCCCAGCAGGGCACAGCCCCCCGAGGAGCCGGGGGGGTCCGTGGTGAGGTGGGCAGGGGGGAGCACGCGTGGGCAGGGGGGAAGGGGGAGCTCTGGCTTGTTCGTTGGGGCTGCCCTGGGAGGTGTTTGGTTGTTGCCGGGACGGCTCCCTGCACCGAGGGCCGAGCCGTCAGCTCCCGTGGGCGAGAAGCAGCGCCCGCACGGCTCCCGCGCACCGAGGGGGCCAGGGCTGCACCCTCTGCCAGTGCTGGGCCGGGGGGGCAGCGCCGCAGACACCGAGTCATCTCCGTCGGGCACCTCGACACCCCCGGCCCACACCAGGTCCCCCTTTGCCCCCTCCCGGGCAGGTCTCCGTTGCACAGGACCCATACCAGCACGGAAGGCAGGACCCCGCCATGGCAGGCGAGGCTGGAGCTCTCCCCGCGCAGCCCCTGTGTCCCGGCCAGGTCGCCAGCACCAGCACCGTGCTGCCCGTGCCAGGGCCGTCCTGCCCGGAGCTGCTGCCGGACGAGGCAGCCATCGCTCCCCATCTCCCTGAGGGAAAATCTCCCCGCACTCGGCCCCCGCTGCCTCGGCCAGCTCCGCTCTGCCCAGCCAGGCCACCGGCCCCCTGCCCACCCTCAGGCCCGTCTGAGTCCCTGGGGCAGCCGGAGCAGAGACGGCGTCCGCCACGGTCATCCCACAGGGATGCGGATGGGAGCGGCGCGGTGGCGGTCAGCAGCTGCGTGCCGCCACTGCCACCTCCCTCCTGCACCAGCCTGGTATCAATCCGGTCAGGGAGGCCCCCACGCAGCGCGGGGGCGAAGAGAGAGGGGTCTGGCACCATCCTGGGCCTCCCCAGGTGGGGTCCCGGCAGCCAGCCCGCGCGCTGGATCAGGCCCCTGGTGGAGGTGCTGGACCCAGGCATGGAGGCCAAGCCGCCGGCATGTCGGCAGGGTGCCGGCTGGCACAGCCGGCGACCGGAGCTGGGCAGCTGGCAGCTGCCCAGGGGGCTGGCCACCACGGGGAGGGGACGGCACCAGGCACCCACCTTGGCGTCCCCGCAGCCCCCCAGCCCTATGCCCCGGCAGCTCGGCTCCCTGCTGGACTCCGCTCAGCTGGCCCCCGGTGTGACCGTCAGACGCGGCGGCAGCGTGAAGCGTGGGCTCTGCATCCCTGTGCGCAGTGAGGAGGAGGAGGAGACCGGGGAGGCCAAGTGGGACCTGAGACCCATCTGCCCCACTGTGCCCTTCCCGGCCATTGCGGCCAGGCAGGTCACGGGCGATGGTGAGCGTTGAAGGCAGCACACCCCCCCGCACCGCCCCGGGGCCTCTGAGCGGTGCTGGGGGGTGAGCTCCCCACTCAGCACCAGCCCCTTCCTGGTCCCCGCCACCCTGGCAGTCCTGCCTGGCTCCCCGCCATGTCCCACGCGTTTCCCAGGATCGGTCCCGCTGCTCACGGCAGCCCCGGCGTGAGGGTGCAGCGGGGTTGGGTTCCCCTGGGCTTGCCATGTGCTGTGTCTCCACTTTGGCAGGGCAGCCATCGCCCCGGGCAGGAGCCACGGTGCTGTGGGAGGCTGGCAGTGTCCCATGGGCTTCCCCTCCGTCCTCCCCCTCACACCCCAGGGAGCACACCCGCCTGATCCCAGAGCTCATCTGCTGGGAAACCGGCTCCAGCAGCTCCATGGCTGGGTGTTCGGCTGGGTGCTGCTCTCACCCTGCAGCTCAGCATGGCGGCTGGGTGCTCGAGCTCCGGGAGAGACACCCCCCCCGTCCTAGGCGGGCTGCTCACCTGCGGCTTTCGGCACGTTCCCACCTGACCCTGCGTCCCCATGAGTTACCGCCATGAGCGCAGGGCAGGGCACTGATGTGGCGTCGCAGAGCTGCGTGGGCTCTGCCAGCTGTCAGCGAGGCCGCACTGCTAAAGAAAACAGAAATAAAATAAAGATATTCCTGTTGCTCAGCTCTCGTCCCCTGCTGAAGACCAGCCCTGTGTCTCACACCGTGCGCTCCTGCACCGCAGCAGGGGCCGGGAGCACGGTCCGCAGCCGCCCAGGGAGTCGCCAGCCCTCCGGCACACATCACGCAACAACCTACCCTCTGTTTTTCAGCTTGTAGCCATGTGCAGCTGGTACCCTGCGGCTGATTTGCCACCAGTGGCTTTACTGCGTGCGCTCTCTCTGGGGTTTGCCACCGCCCCGTGTCCCCGGGCTGCAGTGCTGGCCCAGGTCCCTGCCCTCGCAGGCACGGCCGCCTTCAAGCCGCTCTGCCTGTGCAGCCCAGGCCGCCTGTGCCCTGGTGCAGCTGGTGTGTCTGGCTGCAGCCCCGATGGGTGGCCCCAGCTCTGCTCCCTGCACCCAAAGCCACCGGGGCTGGGGGGCCGAGCCACCGCAGGGCTGTTCGCTGGCTCCAACAGTGCTCTGGCTGTACAAGCACCCCAGTTTTTTTCTATAAAGAACCCGGTTTTGGCTGTGATGGCGTGGCGTGATGCTCAGGGACAGCTGAGCTCAGGGACAGCTCATCCGGGGCAGGAGTCCAGAGCCGGGGAAGCACCCAAGGCTTTTGAGGCTGGCATGGCCAGTGAACAGCAGCAGCTTAGAATCACAGAATCATTTAGGTTGGAAAAGGCAGTTAAGATCATCGAGTCCGGCCATAGCCTGGGGCCAGCGATGCTTGCCCAGTGCCGGAGGCTCAGAGGCTGCGGGAGCCCCAGCAAAGCTGGACCCATTCCTGGCGGGAAGCATCTGCTGAGCTGCTAAAACCCCCAGAAGGGCCTGGCTGGGAGCGTGCCCAGGGAAGGGCAGTGCCGCATCCCCAAGCTGCCAGCCTGGTCGGGAGGATGGGGACCTCGAGTCAGGGCTGCACCGGTGGGACAGGGTGGGCAGCGTCTGTCTGGACACCCACGACACCGTGAGGCCGCCCCCAGGCTGCAGCCTCCTCCATCCCCCACGTGCTCTGGGTGCAGCACAGCACCCTGGGGTACCTCGCTGGGGCTGCCCCCCCGTCCCGGTGAACCCCTCCAGCAGGTCCCGGCTCCTGCAGGGCCGTGGCTCCAGACCCGGCTTGTGGCTGAGCGTCCCCGCGCAGCAGGACGGGGACCTTGGGGCTGCCCGGTGGGCATCGCCCCTCCCGCAGCCGCTGCCCTGGGGCTGGCAGGGCCCTCCCCAGGCAGCATGGGTGAGCAGCCCTGGGATGGCACAAGGGATGTGCGGCTCATAGAATCATAGAATCATTTAGGTTGGAAAAGACCTTTAGGATCATCGAGTCCAACCATCAACCATGCCCACTAAACCATGTCCTGAAGTGCCTTGTCTACGTGCTTTCTGAATACCTCCAGGGATGGTGACTCAACCGCTTCCCTGGGCAGCCCGGTCCAGTGCCTGACAACCCTTTCAGTAAAGACATTTTTCCTAATGTCCAATCTAAACCTCCCCTGCTGCAACTTGAGGCCATTTCCTCTCATCCTACCACCAGCCACCTGACACAAGAGACCAGCACCCACCTCGCTACAACCTCCTTTCAGGTAGTTGTAGAAAGCGAGAAGGTCTCCCCTCGGCCTCCTTTTCTCCAGGCGAAACAACCCCAGTTCCCTCAGCCGCTCCCCATCAGACTTGTGCTCCAGGCCCCTCACCAGCTTCGTTGCCCTTCTCTGGACACGCTCCAGCGCCTCAATGTCTTTCCTGTAGTGAGGGGCCCAAAACTGAACACGGTACTCGAGGTGTGGCCTCACCAGTGCCGAGTACAGGGAGACCATCACTTCCCTGCTCCTGCTGGCCACACCGTTTCTGATAGAGGCCAGGATGCCGTTGGCCTTCTTGGCCGCCTGGGCACACTGCTGGCTCGTATTCAGCCGACTGCCAACCAGCACCCCCAGGTCCTTTTCCGCCGGGCAGCTTTCCAGCCGCTCTTCCCCAAGCCTGTAGCGTTGCAAGGGGTTGTTGTGACCCAAGTGCAGGACCCGGCACTTGGCCTTGTTGAACCTCATACAATTGGCCTCGGCCCATCGATCCAGCCTCCTGCCTGCGCTGCCCCTCCCAAGTTAAGCCCAGTGAGCCACTTTCCCGCTGGCTGTCCCTCCTCTGCTCCCGGAGGCTTGGCGAGCAGGAGGAGACTGTGCCATACCAGGGCTGCCAGGCTGGGCGAAGGTCCTCGGCTGACCTCCGGCCCCAGCCGGACTCTGTCTCCCAGCTACACCCCGGTGCCCCGGCCGGAGCCCACGCCCCAGCCGGAGCCCGTGCCCCAGCCATGGAGCTGCCGAGTGCCTGTAGCCACCCGTGCTGGTTCCTGCTCACGCTGCTCCTGGGGCTGCTCCTCTGGGCCAGGAGGAGACGCGCCTGGGACCCCCGCAAGTGCCCCACTGACCTGACCGGCAAGACGGTGATTGTCACCGGAGCCAACAGCGGTGAGCGGGGACTGGTGGCAGGGGATCGCAGGGCTGCAGGGGTCGCGGTGGGGCTGGGGGGTGCAGGACATGGGTGCAGGGCTGTGGGTCCTGCCCGGCCATGGGACCCAGCCGCCCTCCTTTTCCGGCTGGCGCCGGGGGTGGTGGCAGCTCCCTGCTCCCCCAGGATGGAGAAGGGGCTGGGGGCATGTGTGTGGGTGACGGCACGACGGTCCGGTGCTGTGGGGTGGCCCACAGGGGACATGGGTCCCCCTTCTCCAGCCACTGGCCCACACACAGCCTCTGCTTTGGTGGTGCAAATGGCTGCAGGAATGGCTGGTAGCTGGTCCCTGGGTATGCACAATGCGCTCCTTGTGGCCCCACGCCCACGGCACGCTCACTCCGGGTGCCACCAGACATCCACTGCACTGTGCTGGCTGACGGCTGTTGTGCCACATGCTCAGGAGCCGGTCCCTGGAGAGCTGCTCCGGCTGGCTGGCGTCCACTGCCCAGGAGCAGCTCGGCCTCGCCGGGCTCTGGGCAG
>VYZV01009318.1:100010-143104 GCA_013401275.1 Pandion haliaetus | reverse complement strand
GCGACAGCCGCAATTATTACAGGGAGAATAGGTAGGAGGGTTCCCCAACAGAACACTCTTCCCATGATAAGACATCAGGTAGTGCTGGTAGAAGACCCATCCTCCTCTTTCACTAGTATATGGAGCCTGACTCAAATTTAAGACCTCCGGAGAGCGACCCTGCACCATTCTCCAAGCCCTCCTATCTAACCTTTCAAAGACTGTAGCAGGCAGACAGTGTAATTTGTCCTTGGAAGATACAAGTACAATGATATTCAGAGTTAAAACTGCTGCTTTGTTGTCAATTAAATGAGGTACATGTCACGTAATTAATTAGAATGATCAGATTACAAAAGACAGTGGGTCGTTATCAACTGTTAACACCAGATGTCACTCTCACCTCAGGAATTAAAAAGACTCTGCAGGCCCACGGTACTAAAACGATCTTAAAACAATTATAAAACAGGAAGCCTGAACTCAGTAGACTCCTCTCACACATACGCTGATGTAACAGAACTACTTTAAATTATTTTGCATTTCTAGATATTCTTTCTAAAACCAGTATTTCGTTTTATCTGGTAGAATAGCACAAATTGGAGCAGAATAAAAAATGTAAAACCCTAAAATATCAAGGATTCCAGCTAACTCCTTCATATTGATGCACTTTAGGATTTGGGTAACATCTTTCCAAAGGGCTTGTTAGAAATGAAAAGCAAATATTTCTTTTAAAATGCAATGAACACACATACTGATACAGAAGGTAGAGTGACGTTTCGTATTTTAAGGTCATACTGACATCTGGAGGCAAAAAACTCACCTTGAAAAGGTCCTCTGATCAGATTAATTATTTTAAAAGAGCCTATATTACAAATATAGCACAAGGTGTAACAAGGTAGAGTGATATCCAGATAGTATTTTTATTGCGCTTAAGTTTAGTGTTGGCAAATGAGAGAACTGAATACACAGACAGGAAACCAGGACTGAAAATCTAAAGTATGGCTTTAGGGCAGGGCTCTGATCTTACCCTACTTGAAAATCCTGAATTTTCATCACTGAGTATCTCTTTTCAGGTTTAAATGGAATTCACATGGCTCATAAGCCTGGCATTGGGAAGATCTTTACCCCCTGGGCATTGTACCCCTATATGCCAGGAATTATTCAGCTGTATAAATTAGCTACTAAGGTATCACTAAAAAATGTCTTACCGCATCTGGTTGCCAGCTTGCATCAAAGTTCTTTTCAAAAGCTCCTGGATATTTCTGATAAGTTCAGCTTCCTAGATAAAAACATTGAGACTTCTGTGATACCCAGAGCAGTACATACTATCCTGCAGAGCAATTTGATTTCAATGGTTGTGGATAAATACTTAAATCTTCTGCTCATAACCCACTCTTACCTGGTTACTGCAAGACATGTTTTTCTGAGGAGTTAGCAGATACTGAGGTAACTCAGCTGTATGTCTAAGGCAGCAGCAATACTTGGAATAGTTCTAAAGCCTGGGGATTCATTATTTTCATGTTGCATGTATATTCTATGAAAAAGTCTATGTTCTATCAGATTAAACAGAATATCCGAATTACTTGCACAGCCTTGAAGTAGGGAAAAATAAGGCAACAGCCTCATGCTCAGCAGGAGACCAGAGTCACTGCCTTGCACAAACACAAGGTGCAACTTTAAAACTGAGCAGGAGACTGTCTGCCCTGCAAGCACAAACCCAGATGTCAGAGGCTGCTGCCTCGCACAGGGATGTGATACAGCAGATCAGCTTCTCTGGCAAGGTACTGGCTTCCAGAACCTGCAGAGTCCTTGCAGATACCCTCAGAGCCCACTGCCGCCTTCTGTAGTAAGCGTTTTAGCTATATGCAAAGGAGAGGCTTCCCATCAGATTCCTGCAGATCTCCAAAAATACAGTTTGGTGGCAAGATGTTATTTAACAGAAAGGAGTGGCAGTATCATAATCACCTGTTGGCCTGCCTCCTTTGAATGATTTGTATTAACTAAAAATAGAAGTTACTACTCTATGATTTAAACAGCTATTGTCTGCTTCAGCAGGTGTAGGAAAGCTGTCATAATACAATCCCAACGACACTCACAGCTTTAATTTTTTTATTAGATCTATTTATTCCAGAAGTCATTTTGCCTCTGGTGATGGGCACTATCGAGGACTGCAGAATTATCTCAGATATGTGATGTCATTTGAGGAGTTAATGTCCTCTGAGTTGCAAGACAGTGACTGCTCAAAGTCACGAAGCTTTGCCTCACCTTGATAATGGAGCCGATGTCTGAAGCTTCAGCTCAAGCTGGTTTTGGCAGGAATGTTCATTTCAACACAAACATGATAAACCAAAAAAGACCATACTTACTAATAACCTCTTGGTGCACAAAAAGTACCTGGTGTTCATTTTTAACTGCAGTAATGCTGCTTTAGGGATTAACTATCAGTGCTCTAGGAAGTGACTTTACTGACCTGGTGATTTCATATTATTATATAAAAGCCAGTCCAGCAAGCATTTTCTTTTTTATTTAAAGGAATTTAATATTCGAGGCTCCGATATTAAAAAGAGCTTTTGTATATGAAAAACTCATAATTAATCTGCTGGTTTACATCAATGACAGTCATCCAATGACAGCTAAGGGAGTATGTACTCACTAACAAATTTTATTCCAGAACGCTGCTGGCACTCGTTGATCCTTGTAGTGTTTTTTACAAATAAATGAGTGCGTATGTCCCTGCAGTGTCAGCTTCTCCATCATAAGAAACCAACAGGGACAATAAAAAAGATCATTATATTCTAAACGGAAAAGGACAGTCATGATTGGAAAGAAAATATTATTCCTAAGGCTCTAAAAGAGCACAACTGAAATACATAGGTAGCTGAAGGTATCATTTTACAAACTGTGAGAACACGAAGACTCACTTTCTGCAGGGAGGAAGTATTACAATGTCTGAGTGATCAAAGTGAAAATTCAAAAGGATTTTAAAGGGTTAGAAAGACCCAGCACTTTAATTACATTTATAGTAATTGATATTATTTTGTGTTGTGTAGTTAGTCTCCATGTAAATAAAGAGACAACCAGTTTCCTGTGAGTAATGTGCACAATTTTAAATGAGAAAAGCCTTCCTTTAGCAATTAAGGTCTCTCACATGGAAAGAGTGAAATAATGCAAAAATAAAGAATTCCCCTGTTGAATGACCTAAAATAAAATTTAAAAATGCATTCCCTGTTGAGGAGATATGCTTTCATATATGACATTTAAAACTGAAGATGCACTTCTCATAATTAATGGCGGTCTAAGACTAGTTAGAATGAATAAACAGGCACAAATGACAATGAATTTTCAATGCTTATCTACTAAATGATTTTTCTTAACTTTTAAAACAGTTTAAAAGTCAGATTGTACAGCTGGGAGGAGGTGTGGCACTGGGTTGAAGATGAAGATCCTTTGACCTAGGTCCCTCTGTCCTGGCTGTACTGTTAGACGTTGCGGTACAATCCAGCCTGCTGCCCACCCATAGCCGTTGCTGGCTCGTGGGATCCATGTGGGAGAAGGTCCACACTGCATGGATGCCTGCCAGCTAGCACTGCCTGCAGAGGAGCAGGAGCTGGGAATCTCATGCACCATGTGGAGGACTTATAAAATGCCATGTCTGCTCCTTCACATTTTCTTTGTGGAGTAAATTCCATCAACAACCACGGCAGAGAGAGCTGCAGCCTGGAGCACAGCTCTCCCAGGCTTTGTGATTTCAGCCATAAAAATGTGGGTGATTCCACATTAAAATCCTGGGGGCAGATCCAGGGGTTTTACCAAGTGGCAGAATAGATGACCTTTATATAGTGTGTGCACAGGATTGTCTTGGCAATTCATTTGAAGGCCCAGTGTGCATTAAGAGAAGAAAAGCACATGAAAGAGTTTCAGTCACCAGCAGCATCTTTGGTTCAGAGGACAACATTAACTGAGATTTGCATTTCTTCAGTTCATTAGAGGACTTGGTGGATGAAATGTCTTTTTTTTCTCCTTATTTTTCCCATATATGTCTTTATGTGCTGTCTATTAAAATGAAATACTGTCAAATCTGAAATGATCTTGGCTTCTTTTCAGCTGTCTTCTCCACAGTTAATACTAATAATAAACCCGTTATTATAAATGGTTGTCAATTAACACGGAGAGAACATTTTATAGTTTAGCGTGCCATTTATTTTATTACAGTATTTAATGTTTATGATGCATAAGTTGGCTTTTCCTCAAATCTAGTGATAAAACCATCCCAGTTCATGACTTTGTAAGTGTCTAATTAATGGTGCAAAGAAAACAATTAAGAGCAGATGTTTGTGCCTTCCATGAATTTACAAATCCAGGTTTTTTGCAGCCTGTCTTTTTACATCAGTGACTTGCAGATGTCAGCAATGTCTAAATGCAGCACCCAGGGCCAGAATGACACCGTAAGAGAGCAGCTAAGAGGAACCGGTGGAACCCCGTGAGAAAGGCTGTGCAGTCGCCCTTGATTACAAATCCAGCTGCATCCATCCATCCATCCATCCATCCATCAGTAACAACATGACACCAGATGTCCCACACATCAGCACAGCAAATAAAAGCAAGCTAGCTTACAGATCTCACTAGATTTAGACCCCCAAACACCATGTAACAGGCAGACTGTTATTCATTGCAGCTGGGAGTGAAAGCAGGTAAGAGTCTTCAAAATCTCAGCTCTGTGACTGGCCTTTTTCCTGCTGATCTCCAAGAGTCATTTCAAAATCCACGATCTGCAGATGCTGAAAATAAGCACCACACTCTTAACTGAGTTGTCCATGTACAGGACTGTCCTACTGCGCACTGGTTCACTTGGCAAAGCTACAGATCACAGTGTTTGGAAAGAGCATTCTGTAGTTTTCCTTGCCCCATTACTGCAGTTAGCAGGAATACATACATATGTATCCTTTCTCCACTTTTTTAAACTTTAATTTTACACAGTTGACAGGATCTTGGCTAATGCCGTTGTCTTCAGCATCAGGGAGTAGCTGGGGCTGACTTCATTGTTGAAGCAAACACACAACAAATCAACACTCTGAGTCTAGGGTAAAAAAATGGCATAAATGTAAGTACATCCACTTATTCCAAAGTCCTATCTGGCACTCAGTTAATGAGTCTGGACACTGGACATGTGGAAATAACCTTGAAATGCAGCATATATGCAGCTGAAACATGATTTATTGACAGTACACCATCACGAGGCAAGTCCTTTGCTAGGGTTTACATTTTCAATATTAAACGCGTGCACTTAAACATACTAAACTGTCATTAAATTGATGCAGAGGGGATTCAGAGGAGATGTCATACAGGTTATGAAAGTCAAAAGCCTCATACAAAATAGATGCATGTACTGCTTTTTATGAATTCAGCTATTTCCAATGCAGCAGCACAAAGAAATACAATTATTCTATTTGAGAGATTTTATCTTCTTTTTAGTCATCAAATATCCTTCTTTATTGGAGAAACAATTGTGCCCTTCCACTTCTTTTTCTTAACCAGAACTGCATTAAGAAAAGATGAATATGCTAAGTGGAGTCAATGAACTTCTGAGTAACAGCTGGTTTTACTATGCACGTGAGGAGCTTTCACTTAAATACCCTCATCCCTCATTCCAGCAGTGGCTATTTAGTGGTGGTGTGTATCACAATAGGTGATCTAAATATGACTCCATGCTGCAAGGCAAATAGGACAGATGAGCTGGAACCAAAACTCCCTAAAAGAAATAGATGGTGTGCCCAAAACCAGGAAAACCCCAAATATTATCTGGATGCATAAAACCTTCATCAGAGATACTTCTGTTTTCTTTGTGAGTCATCTGAAGTGATTCCTACTGAACAGATAATAAAAGTGCAATTACATGCAGAGATTCAAAACTGCTTGTATATGTGTATTTGATGTTGTCTCTTTAAGTGTCACCTGCCAGGGGCCTGCTGAAAGGTGGTTATCTTGGCAGGATGCTCTGGAAACTGGGAAATGCTCTTCATTGCTGTGGAAAGCTGAAAGCAGGAGCAAACCCTATGTCCTATGAAGAGCTTTTCCATGACTATGTGAAAGGTAGTCCCTTGTCCAGACATGCTCTTCTCCCAGTTGCAGATTCCCCATGCAGCTGTCCATGGGAGCTGGCAGGAACATGGCAAAGATACCAGAGAATGATGCCAACACAAGCCTGGGCTGCTAGTAGGAGAGGAGGAATTTCAAAGGAAGGAAAATGCCTTAGAATAGCAATTAAGTGTGTAATTAAAACTGCAAGGAAAAGAATGTCTGTTTCCTAACGCAGCTGACTTCTGGAAACTTTTTCTTCTTTTACTCAGTTTTTGCATGGGAAGAGAATAAATTACTCCTGATCTCCCTTGTATTGTCATTTCTTAAGAGAGTTAAGATTAGAAAGTGACTGTACAAGTAAGCAACATTCAGAAAAGGTATGTCAGTACTTTAGTGATAAAATTTCCATAACTCCTCCAAATAAGCAAATGTTGTTACACAGAGCTAGGAGTGAACTGGGCCATTAACTTGGAAATCGGCACAATGAACAGTCAGAATTCATGGAAGAGCAGCTCTAAGCACCAAGAATTATTAGTCAGTTTTGGAGAGAGTAAGAAATACAAGGTACCATCTGATTTCTTGCAGTGAAAGAGGTATAGAGTATAGCTGCAGCTTAAAGAGCTGGCAAAGCCACAGAGGGCACATTTGAACATCTCTTTGCAAACATTCAAGCCATAAAATCTATTCCTCTGTGAAAATGGGAAGGATTTCCTCTGGTATTATGTACTCCTCTTCCTTCTGCACTGCAAAGGTCATTGGCATGGCAACAAAATCTTCATTTCTCAAGAGTCCATCTGCTGCTGGTATACACGCCTCATCTGTACTCATATCATACTTTTTTGATGACATCCTACTTGGCTGTTGACGGTCTGTCGTCACGAGCACACAATCACAATTTCAGGTGAAGAATTAGCAGCAGCAGCAGCAGATGGACTTCTGAGCAACGAACAAACTATTCTCTGAGATCAGGAGGAAAGAAATAGAGGAGAGAAATCCTGCCAGAAATTTTTTTTTTTTTTGGTAAATCTAACATTTCACGATTTCTCTAAAACATCAGCAGCTGATGAAAATAATTTCTTTCCTGTAATCTGAATTTTGTAACAATTTGCACACTGAAATATCCTATGCACTAACTCTCACGTTTATATTTTTTACTGGAACAACCTCCTAAATGTTGATTAGAGTTCAGCAATTGTATACAATTCCTATTCAAAATATTGCTGAATACTATCATGCTAAATACTATCATGCCATCAACTAAGGAAGTCTCTTCAATATTTTTCTAACAACAAATATTAATCATCTGGTTTAATCAGTAAGTCATCATGAATCAACTTTCACAGTATATTGGAAGCTGCAGGCAAATAATCATTAATTTATTTGTGGGACACTAGAATGTGTATCATTCCAGAATGAAAAATGACCCAGAATCTGCTCTCTATAACATCTACAGCCACAATAATTACATCAGCTTTGAAGGCAATCTACACGCAGTGTTGCATCTCAGTGACAGATAACAAAGTGTCAGCTGGAATAAAGAGTCCTCTACGGGAGGAAAAGGATCAAGCAAATTTCAGGAGACTCTCGGGTTTGTTGAAGTCACACTGTCAGAAATACCATGTGTCTGTGCCCCTCGCTGCTTACCTGGAGCTATCACCTCGTGCAGGTGTCACACGACTACATTGTACTGTTCATTGTGCTGTCCTGTAGGACATTTAAAATGATGGTTTGTGTTGAGTCACTGTGTTGGATCGGCACCTCATCGTGAACCTTGGCAAGACTACAGCATCTGACTCAGTGGTAAAAGGTAATGGCAGAGACTACCAGATATAGGACAGCTTGAGCGTGGAAACAGGTAAGGAGCATTTCACTTGTCGTCCTGAACAGTCTGCTTATCACGTACTGCATTTTTAAAGTGTAACCTGCAGAGATGACGGGACTTTTAAGCCAAGCGGAAGCTGGAAGAAGTTTAATGCCAGAATAGGATGCCCATCCTGGTTCAGGAAACCTCTGTTTTGATTTTGTTTGGATCTGGTCTGAGAGGGGGGATCTGGTCTCCTCTAGTCATACTCACGTGATTTTAAAAACTCTTTAAACAGAGGAAGGATTTTAAACAATCCTTCTTACACCTAGCAGTGACAGACAGAGTCCAGGCTGCCAGCAAGGGGCAGTAGGCCTCTGTGCATTGCTAGAAGACAGCTTCATGAGCTGCAGTTGTCACCTACCGACCCAGCTGTTCATCATTTTGAATTCTGATACCAGAACAGCACTAAGAGAGGGCTGCCAACAACCCTTACCATCCTAACGTCCTGCTCACCTTCAGCAACTCTCTCTCTACCTCATCACTGACCAGGTCCGGCGGTTGCCTCCTCTCCCGACACTGCAGGTTATCGGTGGCAATGGCATAGGGCACCTCCGTGGCATCAAGCGCCCTTTCCAGCCGCAGCTTCTGGGCTGCCAGCAGGCCGGTCTCGGCTTCCAGCTCCTCAATCTCCTTCTGGAGCTCGGCCTCCCAGAAGTGTATGTCCCGCAGGCGCTGGCCCAGGGTGGCCGTGGAGTCCTGCTGGGCACGCTGGGCGGTGGCAGCGGCCCGTTCGGCCAGCTCCTTGGCCTCGGCCCGGTCGCGCTCGGCCTGCTCGCAGCCGGCCGAGGCCTTGTGGTACAGATCGGCGTTGCTCTGATGCCACTCGGGGGGCAGGTACTTGGCAGTACAGAAGCCGGCCGTGGCCAGGCCGCTGGAGGAGCCGGGCCCCGTGTTCAGCGCCACCTCGCACACCTTCATGGGTAGGTGGGAGGCGGGCACGGCCTGCGGCGCCGGCTCCTTGGTCAGCAGGACCCCGGCCTGCGCCATGGCTCCGGGGCTTCTCGCAGAGCAGGCCCCGGCTCCCCGCTAGGCCGCGCCGCGTCCTCCCGTCGTCGGGGCAACGGCAGCAGCCAATGAGGAAGCGGATCCCCCCAGGGCGAAGGGAAACCCGAACCGTTAGCGAGGGGAACGGCCCGCCCCTCGTTACCGCACGACGACAGCCACCAATCAGAGCGCGGATCCGCCCCGAGGGCGCGTTGGATAGGGGAACGCCGGCTGCCCGCACCCTCCTCCACGCTGCTTGTTGCTATGGCGACGGGGACACCCAATGGGGAAGGGGCAGGGCTTGTCGCGGGAGGCGCTGGCGGTGTCATGGCGGCGCCGGGCGGCCTCGGGGAGGGAAGGGCTGCGGGCCTGGGGGCTTGGGGCGGGAGGATTTCCCGGTACAGGCCTTGGTGCGTGTTGCAACGCTTGTAATTGGGAGAACAAAGATCCGCCGAGGTCTCTACATTGCGTTCAGGCTCCCCTTTGTGCTGAGGAACTTCTCTTTTCCAGCTGCCTTGTGGGCGCAAAACCACTTTTTCCTGTTTGTTTTGGAAATACGAGAGGATCCTGACAGGACTTCAGCCCAGTGCCTGTCCAGCAAGCGCTGGAGGCGAGGTGGAAGTGCCGTGTGCCCCTCCGTGCTCGCCCTGGGGCCCAGAGAGGCCCTCGGCTGGTGGGCAAGGGCCTGTGGAGGCCGCGGGGCCCTGTGCAGGGCCTGCAGCATCCGCTGGTTTTAAGGCATTCTATTTAATACGGTTTTTGCACTTCACTCCGTTCTCATACCCAAATGTTGGTTCTGAAGACAATTTGTGTGACTCCGGCCTTGTCGCAGATCAGGTGCACGTGAAATCCAGCTGCTGCAGCATCCCGTTTAATTTTCACCTGGGGAGATAAAGACAGCTTATGCTTGAACTATATTAAAGTTTTGGGGGGCTGCCATCACTGTGCACCAAGGAAAAGAAATGAGAGGCTGCGAGGCAAGAGGCATCCGTCCCTTCAGAGTCCTTGGAGGAGAGGGAAGGTGCCGGAAAGCACGGTGACAACAGAGGGCACCCTCGTCCTTGCATGGCGACAGATCCTCTGTCTTCAATGTCATTTTGATTTAGAAAATAAAAAGGAAGAAAAAGCCATGTGCACTCCAGCCTGCCCAGTGTCATCCAGGCTAATCGGCTCCTCGGGCGTTGGGGGGAGCGATGCCTGAGCTGCATCGAGGTGTGCACGGCAGATAGCACACACATGCCACAAGCATGGAGTGATGACTCCCCGGCTGCTGAAAGGTGCCGTTTGCACCGCACAAACTTCTGCAGAAGACACTTTGCATTATGAGAGTTTGCTCTAAATCCACAGAAAGTCAATGCTTTTTTCCTTCTCCCTCCTACAGGGTCTTGCACTCTTTAGAAAGATCAAGTGCTTGTCCCTGGTAGAGAGCCTGCCGTTGAAAGATGCATCGTGCATTGGCTGCAAGCTGCTGCCTGCCAACCCTGTGCCACAGCTGGCAGCACGTGCCCTGCAAAGGTTCCCTTCCACAGAGACAGTGTTGAAAAATGAGATTCAGTCCCAGCAGAGATAAGAAATCCTCCACCTTCCCTTTTGCAACTATTGTAACAAAATCAGCCCTCCAATTAAACAGCAGCAGTGGATGATCTCTTTGCACTGCTGAAGTCACTGGAATGACACCCTTTGCTTTCCCTTTGCACTTCATTTCTGTTTCTCTCCGTTTTCATGCATCTTTCCTCTAACTGTAACTGTCCTATCTGTTCCTTTCCTTACGTTACCCCCAGCCTGTACCTTTCTTTCTCTTTCCTCTACTTGAGGCCTTCTCTGCATGACAATCTATGCAAATTTTGCATTTTTAAAGTACAGTAAGTCCACAGGCAAAGCCCTGCTGAGCTATTCAGAGTGAAAGTCCTTGGTATGGAAAATACATTTTTGGAAAATAAGGGCAGCAACAATTTGCTATTAAGTAGCATTTTTCTCTGAAGGTTTCCAAAGAGCTTTTATTAGTGGCATCTTATCACAGCCCATTCAGTTACCCAGGCAGTTTTGAAGGTGGGTCAGTTAGGGCTATGATGGGATGTGACTGAGGTTGCAAATTTAGCAGCTGAGTTCTAGGCCCAAAAGGCGACTAGTGAATTATAATCGTCTCCAACAGGGAAACACTGCACAAAAAATATATAAAGTCTTCCTGATCCAGTGCAAGGATTACTTCAGCAAGCACTTTTAGGGTTGTTATCCCAACTGGTCAATGTTTCCAAGGACCAGACAGATTTTGGGGAGTATTTTCATCAGGCTGGGTTTTTTTGTCAGTCTAAGCCTGCTTTCAAGTGCTCACAGATGCATCATACCCTAACAGGCTGCATATCACATTGTTGCAAGAAATAAAAGCAAAACCTATTGGCACCTGGCAGATTCAGGAGTTCCCTTCATTATCCAGGGCAGACCCAGGGACCCTGTGTTTCAAAGCCATTCTGACAGTCAAGTGGTTTAATATGCCACTGTAACGTATAAATTATTAACAGCTATTCAAGATGTTCCCAGAGCACAAGATGACAAAACATACTGGAAGAAAAGAACAGAAATGTTTTCCAGCTCAAATCTTTTGACATGCAATAGATTAAGATTTCTCTTGGCTAGAATCCTTTTTATAGGAAACTGATTCCCCTTCCTACAGCAAATGTTCCTGTTCATGTCAGGTGCCCTGTGAGCTTTTTGGCTTGCTGCTGCTGCTTCTTTTTGCCTTCTTTCTTTCTTTTGTTTGATTTTTTAAATTAGCGTGAGTGGCCGAGGCAATGTTGTCACCTGGATCCAGTCTTCATGTTTGCACCTAATTCCTTCCATGCCACTGTCTGTAGGATGGACTGCAAACTGCTCGGTGGAGTAGTATAGGTCTTTTGCATGGAGAAGGGAAAGGTTTCCTCTCACACCCCAGCAGCGGGGAGGTTTGTTTCTTGTCCACAGCACAGCAGTACTGGAAACGCTTTCTCCAAAGAAGGTCTTGGCCCTTTACCATATTCCTTTTCCTTGTAAAGGCAATCAGAAACTTGAAAATGTGACCCACTTCTATCCAAATATCCCTCCAAGCAGAGGCCGACACATGATATAGTATTCTGAAAATTTGCTTTTCAAGCTGTGTTGGTGCTGTGGGGGCTGCCCATGGGGACCTGCTGAAGGGAGGAACCCAACTTACTTTGTTGTTCTAAGCTTAAAAAATTCTCAGCACAGAGCAGCTGTATCATGGCCACTTTCCTGGAATTAATAAGCATAATTACTAATTAAATGCTGTCCCATCAGCAGAGAAATCAGAAACAAGACCAACAAGAGCACCTGCCATATAGTTTCTTGGAAGAAGGAGCTTTGTTCTCATGTTTAATGTAGGGAAACCTTGCTAAGAATGGAGAGCACATCATAAACCTTCTATAGTTGGCCAGGTATAAAGAGATCTACTGCAAACAGGCTACAGACTGATCACCTGGCATAAATATAATTTACTACCCTTCCCCTCCAGCTCTGTCCCAATTTCCACAGAGAAAATATATGGATGTGCTGGCTGGCAGGGAGATGTGGTGCCTCTGCATCAAAAGCAAGCACAGTCACTTTTCATATCTCTGTTTTGAAGTGCCAGAAGATGTTTCCTCTCTCTCAACTAATGTAGTGAGGTGGGCAAAGAGAGCTGAACCACTTTCCTGGGCAGCTGGACTGTCTGCTAGGCTTTGAAGTGCTCACTGCTAACAAATAACCAGCCACGCACAAAGGCAAGCAATCAGTCACACAGTCAGGAAATACCATCTAGCATTTAACTGTAATTCAGTCTTTTGCAAGGAGGGGTAAAAGACATAGCTGAAATGGAGTGGTAGTACATTAAAGTTTATACGGTACATTTAGAGGGGCATTGGCCTGAGCGGCCCATTCTCAGGACGGACTCGCTTAGGAAATTGATCTCACTTTTTTTGTTCACAATGGATATCTCATGATGAACTGTCTGTGAAGCAGCCAGGGGTTGCTTTCACTGCATTCCGGATCCCAGACCCCAATCCTGCAGTTTGGACTACTCCCATCGCATAAAAATTCACACCGATGACCCTAACTGGTGCACCACCTTACATCGAAGAAACACTGCACCTGAGGATCCTGATTTGCTTTTCTTATCTCTATGAATCGGGCCGATATTCACAAAACCTGTTCAATTTATGTCATTTTGTCATATTTGCTGCTGTTGAATGATTCAGTTTCTCGAGTCATTTAATAGCCCTTGAAGCTCTGGGTCTGCCTGTCTGAGATGCAGCTTCTAACCCAGGCTCTGACCAAGGAGAACTTGCTGCAAATGCTGGCCATGTCCGAGCCATTAAAGGCACAGAAGCTAGATGCCAGGCTCTTAAATCTCACAGCTTTCATGTCTTCTCTTGGCTTACCTGAGTGCAGCATCTGATTCTCCGTGTCCACGCTGACCAGGACAAGAAATCTTGGGCTCAAACTGGGCATTGACAAGGAGGGCTGTGTGAGCCCAAATGAGGAGAGCTGGGGCAGGGTGAGGACAGGAGACGAACCCTGGCTTTCCCATGACATTGCAAGGAAAGGCCTATGAATATCACGGGCTGGGTGTGCTGCTTCATAAGAGCCATCTGCCTGAAACAGAGGACCAAATTCTCCTCGTGGCAACTCACTTGTTAGAATTTAGCTTAGTTTTACTGAGAGTGGAACATCGATTTCCTTTATTTAATATAGCGTCATTATACTTTTTATCTGCTGGCTGCATACCCCAGTGATGAGTACCTTAACAGGGTGATAGATAGAAAACACAGTGCATTCATCTAGATGATAGATAGTGAGAAAGTGTGGTGAATTAGTTCAGAGGAGAGAAAATACAGTCAATTATTTTATATAAGGCAGCGTCTGGTACTCACAATCCCTGCCTGAGAGCGACAGAACACATGAATAAAAAAGATTAAAGAGTTCAGAAGTGAAATTTTTGTTTTAATATCTACATATGGGCAAAGTGTTACATTTCAGCTTAAGAAATAAACATACGCTAGCCTCAGGAGCACTGATGTTCAGCAAAAGACTGAGACCAAAGGTTATCTAAGAACAAAGGCATTGTTTTTATACTGTCTTATATCATTGAAATTAGAAATGTCTGCTGTTTTGAATCTAATCACCCCCTTCTAGAATTTGATAGATTCAGATAACATTAATTATTTGTAGCAGTATTAGCATTTCTTTTTAAAAAGCAGTTATTTCACAAACAAAACAAAGCATAGATTGAGCCATTCCAGCATGGATGAAAACACCATTTAAAGCTTCATTTCCCAGCCTCCTATCTCAGAGGCAGACTGTGTTTGATTAGATCCTTCCAGTGGGTGAGATCAGTTTGAGTGACAGCTATCTATGCCAGATCGACGCTCTGTTTATTTGCATTTTCCACCAGCTCTGGGAGTTCGCACTTTCTCCTTCCTGAAATCCATCCTGACGGGGCAGCATTAGACAAATCATTTTAATTATAGTGCAGGGACTGGAGGCTTTTCAGAAGGTCAGGGTCTCTGTGCTGACAGGTTTGATTAAAACCAGGCACGGGTAAAGAGACCAGAGTTAGACGGAGAGCAGCGAGTCTGGGTCAAAAGGGAGAGGGACGGCAAGTAGAGATTATCTCACCTCTGCGACCCTGTGACGTGTCCATCTTCCTGGCAGTGGTGAGCCAGGACCGTGTGGCAGTGAGAAAAGTGAGGACATTTCTGCTTACACCACAGCAGGGATGTCAAACTGACAATGCGCATCATAGGGACACTTAAGAGTTTGAGAATAATTAGCTAAAATTCCTGCCTTCTCCTCTCCCAGCCCAGTCAGAGCTGTCATATCCTCTCCGGCAGTAGGTCGCTGATTGCAACGGTTGGGATCTGCTGCCCTCCCATTACGCCAGGCCAGTCAATGAGGAAATTCAGTGGCAGTGTTGGTCCAAAGCTGTACCATGGTAGGACTTGTTTTGGCACAGAGCAGCCTGCCACGTGCTTCCAGGCAGAAGGACTGGAAGCGGGAGCTGCCGAGTGCCTGGTTGAGGTCTGGCCTGGCAATGTGGTCACTGAGATGCTGAAACAAAACCGATACTGTCCTTACCCAATACTGCCAGGCCCCTTCCTGCTGCTGGCTGCTTCTCGTACAGGCATGGGTGGAGATAGCTCTTGCATTATTTAAAAAGCGAAAGCAGTCTGGTTGTTCAGACCTTCACTGGAATAAACTGGTTTAGTTCCAGTAGGTAAATGAAATTCTACTGACCTTTACCAGCAGAAAATCTGATCTGATGCATATGGCAAGACGAGATATTATCTCTTTAAAAACTTCCCAGCTTTTGACTTTCAAATTCCCCTTAGCTATTTTCTTTTGATACACTTTTGTCTTATTAGATTCCCTTATGTTCGTCCAAACATCATTGTGATGTCTATTTTTGGAGCATGTCTTCCTTCCAAATGAAACACCTGGCACGTGAGTGTGGGTCCCATTGGTAAGTGTGTGGGTGTGGGAGCACAGCACTGAATGAATCATGATGAAGTCTTTTGCGTTTGTTGAGTCTCCTTCACCAAATTGCCTTCCCATGTGAAGGAGATGGTGCTCTGTCCCCTAGACCTGCGTGAACGATGAGTCACATGCATTTATTTTTGCTTTCCAACAATCGCTATCAGTCAGGGAAGTGTGCCCTGTGATTTTTCAAAATTGAAAACCATGTGCGGTTGCACCAATCTCTTCTGCAGAAAGCAAGTCTTGGGCTGTCTTTTTGGTGGATATTTTTTTATCTTTTCCTAATTTATTCTGCTTAAAGGTGCCACGTGGTGATAATCAGACAGTGTACTGCTGACCTTACGGAGTTCAGCAGCCATCTGTTTAAAATGGAGATATAAAGAATTTCCAGAAAAGCCTTTTATTATTCTCTTGGTTCAAGAGAATAACAGGAGGAGTCCTCAGCATGGACAGCAGTTTTACAGCACTAACAAATTCCACAGCTAACAGGAAAACAATCAATTTATCACCCAAGGCCGCTGCTTTCTCTGCGTGGAGCCTGGAGGTTAGCTGCGGTTTGGAACGATAGGCCATCAGTTTTAGTTAGCTTCATTTTCCCAGCTTTTTCCAACTTTGTAGTTGAAAACAAAGTCTCCCCTTCAGCTTCATTGTCTTTCTGCAGCCAAAACGTACATCTGCAGGCAGAAAAGAAAGGAGGGATTTTGTTTGAACAAGTTCAGGCCTGTTTAGGATTTTGTCTGGTACAAACCAGGGCCTTGATCCTGCACTGAGACGTCCTGGGAAGTTCCTTGTTCTGGCATGGAGCCCCTTTAGAACCATCCGCTCTCCTTATGGGCTCCATGCAGCCAGCCAGTGCCGGAGATTTATGATGGAAGGCTAGAGTCTATCAACGTCATGGGGATACACCAGCATAAATTCTGCATAAATACTTGCATAAATTAGCAGAGGACTTTGTTTTTTAGCTAAATAATTTCCCTCTTAGGCCTTTCTGTATTTCCTTCAGAGCCCCCTCAAAAGTGAGCATGGTCATGTCCTCGACCCGCTGTCTGATCCTGGCAGGCTCCGATAGGAAAACTATGCCAGGTAAAACGGTCAGGGAGCCGATGCTAAAGGTTTAATTGTTTTTCTCAGCATGTCTAAACCTGGTATTAATCATTGGCTAGTAAATAAGGAGTGTTCCTCATCCACTGCATCAGTACTTAAGAGAAATTCACTGAAGCCCCAGTGACGGTGTCAAGTTTTTCCCCATAATGGAGGGATATTTAAGAAGTGAAGCTGCTGCTTTTTTTTGGCAAGATATAAAATGTGCGGATATGTAAAACATATAAAAGCCTGAGCCTGAAGGTCTTTGCAAATGGAAATAGAAAAATGTTTAATTTCCATTTTAAACTTGAACTGAGGTTGCACTCTGTGCTGTTCACATTGTCTTCGAACTGGGGAATGAAGAACAAAAATCTTCAAAAGCAGTGACTTGGGTAGGTCGGAATTTCAGCACACGGTAGTCTTGGAAAGTATTTTCCACTGCAGAGCTGAGCATTTCTCCTGAAAAGCACTCCTAAAGCAGTCCCTGCTCCCACCAGGGCAAACCAGTCCATGTCCTGGGCAAACCAGTCTGTGTCCTGGGCTTTCCAACAACCCCAGCTCCTGTGTGGGTAGCGAGGCTGCACACTGCTGCGTTAAGCCATGGGAAGGTCATCTGTGGTGGTAAAAGCTTCAGTTTGGACTTAATACATTTGGGTTTTTAAGTCCTAAAGATAGAGAGGGCACGTGTTGGGACAGGGCTGCCCTTGGACAGGAGAGCAAGGAGGGAGGGCTCAAGCCGAATTTCATTACTAGAGGCAGAACCACTCTTGCTGCTGGTAGTTTTGTGTCTTTGTGATCTGCTGCCAGAGTCTGGACATGTTGCTGCTTTCCATTTCTCTGGCAGCGCTAATCAAAAGCACAATATGGTCTGAGAATTTTGCTTCATACCAGCGAATTAGTCAGCAGGAGAGAAAGCTGATAATCTGCACCGTGCAAGTTCTCACCTCCTGCAGCACCTTGCAGTGAGTCACTTGGAAATGGCTTTTGCTGAGCTGCCACACTTTGCTGAGACATTATTTCCTATCAGAAATGTCCAGTGCTCGACTCCTGTGTGAGCAGGCAGCTTGGAGCAGAGGGGAGCTGGGCTAGCTGACAGCGAGCGAGCATTTGGGGTCACACGAGAGCGTGACTCAGGCCACGGTGGCAAGGACACGGTGGGGAAAACGGCACTAAATATTTGCACAAATAATCTCAATTTCAGGTTATGGTCAGTGCTTTTTCCAGAATTCAGGACTCAGACTGTCTAACCAAAACAGAAACCCTGCGCAGTTCCTTACTTTCATTCTCCTTTTCTGAAAAAAAATGGAAGCCTGATAAAATTTCTAAGTATGGAGGATGAATCCCTCAAATGTTCTCAGGAAAACCAAGGCCAGGCAGAGAGAGGAATGATGGGGAATGAGAAATTAAAAGCCTGAGTGTGAATATGAAGAGGGATCTGAAAGTAATTTTCTTAAATACATCGAAAAATCCTCAAACCAGGTTTCCTTTCAGGAAGCTGAAAATTGCTGATCTATTACTTCAGTGCGCATTTCACTTGCTAGGAAGTATTTAGTATGAAAATTCACAGAGATATGGCAGGACTTTCATCGTCACTAAGTGGAAGAGCTTTAATGAAAAATGACATTTATATCAGGTTTTTGACTAATCAGCACTAAAAGCTTTTTTTTTTTTTCTGTCTTTTGTGGGTGGCTGATTGTATTTGGGTGGCCAGGCTTCACCTCCATCTGACCACTGTCTGGGAGGTGAGGAGGTGTGGGGTTCAACATGCATTTAAAATTGATGTGTGTTTTGGGTTTAATGACAACAACTTTAAATTCCTGGAGTGTGTTTCTCTTCTAAAATTCTTCTGATCTCAGCCATTGAGTTTATCTTCATAAACTGCAAAGAAAATGGAAAAGCAATGTCCTTGTCTTAGGAAGAAACTTATTCAAATTTGCAAGTTTGAGTAATATTCATAATATACATTACTCTATTCTTATTATTAGCAAATCTGACATTAACAGATCTTCTGCAAAGCTATTAGTCGTTGGTAAATATTTACTTAGCAGCATCAGGCCATTTCAGCTTATTTCTTTTCTCATGAATCATTTGTTCGTAATATCTTTCTATTATTATTCTTGATGCCTGATCGGTCCCCTGAATTGCCAACACTGTCTCTGCTCCGTTTCCTGGCTGACACCAGCAGTTGACTTTCTGGCGCATTGTTTTGGGTGATAAAACTTTGGTTCTAGAAGCCCTGAATGCAGGAGATGGTGAACATTTTCCATAACTTCCAGATACTTATGACTAAACATTAATAATATAATGTTCCCTTAGGAAAGAGCAAACAAAAAGTGGTGTGTTTCCAGATCAGCTTATTCTCTCAGATGCTCTAAAGCAGGGGCAGTAAGAAGTGAAGTTTTTCAACAAATGCCTGGACCAAACTAAGTGTAATTCTTTGGAGGAATGTGGGTGTATCTCTGCTGGGAAAGTGGAAACTGAAGACGAGTACATTGGGTTCGGGAAAGCTCAAGGTCTCTTTTCAAACAAGTCATGCGTATATGAGCTAACCCAGAATGATGCTATTTGCCTCTCTCTGTCTGCTAACGACACCCAGTCAGCTCTGTCTTGAGTTGGCTCAGCAGCTTGGAAAGCTGCTGTAGATGGCAGAGGAAAAGGACCGGAGTCTTGGATGCTCTGGGGAGGCCAGTGTGCTCCTTCAGGATTTACAAAGCCATCTGGACGACACTGGGCTGTGTTCCCAGTGGGAACAGTGAGAGGCAAGACAGCCCTGATACCAAGCCTGCCTCTGTAATTCACTGGCCCTACACATTCCCCGGAATATATCTTATTTATCATACCTGGCTCGTTTCCTAGAACTGAGTCCAAAACTGCTTCTGATCTTGACTGCTGGAGTATCAGTGTAAATACAGCATGCTGTATGCCCTCCAAGAGCAGTCCCCAGCGAGTCGACTGTGGTTATCCCAGACAACAGCCTGATATTAAGAACCCCCATTATCAATGGTTTGACTTTTAGAAAGCTGTCTACATAAACAAAGCCTATTTAGCTTGTGATTGTGCCCTGGAGAGTGTCCTACAATCACTTTCATTTCCCCTTTTGCCTTCAAAGGAAGAGTCTGTCCTAGTGATGAGAGCAGAGGCCGAGAGCCACGGCTGGGATCCACTCCCAGCTGAGTTACTGCATTGCTGTGCGGCCCTGGCCATGGTGGGGCGTTTTTGTTTTTCAGTCCATTCAACTAAATAATGAATATTCTGTCTGGAACTGGTTGAGAGAGACTCTTGTCCCTACAGAAAACTGCACAAGAACAACTCAATAAATGGTAATACAAGGGAAATGAAAATGGAAATTAATTGAAAACAAACCAAAACCCAAAGTTAAATTCTTAAGAAAATGTTGTACATGATTTTGAGATCTTTGCTTATTGATAATGGGCACTGACATTTTTAGCTAACCATGCATAAGATAAATTCTGCTTTTTTTTCTCTTTGTTCTTCCATGAAGATTACATTTGGTCAGCAATTTCCATGCAAATTTTTGCTTCCAAACTGTGCAACATCAGAGATTTACATGAAAAAACCATTCTGATAGAAAAGTTTTCTCTCAAGTAAATCAATCTCTCCCATCCTTAACAAAGGATCAGTGCCTTTTACAGGACGTAGGTGATATCTTCAACTGCTTGTATCCTTTGCGTATTTACTGAAGACACTAAAGGCTCTTTCTCAGAATGACACATGCTGGTGAAGAGCATTCTCTGCCCTGCCAGGTCTGTGTCCCAGTCTGCCCACCCACAGTTCTGACTGGCAGCAGCTCTCCGAGGTGCCTTCACTCTTCTAGCAGAGATGAGCTTCTCTAAGTAATACCCATGACTGCTAGCCAGAATTTCATTATAAGGTTTTTGCAAATGAGTGGACATGTGCCAAATTAACACTTTTCCCAGGGCTGTGACTATTTGTGGGGACCCATTTTGTAGCGAGAGGCTCTGGCAGTTTTTTCCCCTCATTAGTGCTGATAGTTAATTTGCTGTTCCCCTTTAGTCACTGCTGCTGTCACATTTGTTTCATCTTCTTTATTGCACTTGTAATGGACTGAGCCCCACGGGGAATGTGCTGTCTCACATGTGCCCCCTCCATTTCCTAACATGGGATGTGATGCTGCCCACCTCCGGGTGAGTGGTCAGCTCTGCCTCTGTCCTCACACCCATGTCTCTTCAGGAAACCCAAGTTACTTGTACAGTCCATTTATTCATCTCCAAAATAGAGGAAGGGGATTTCCAGCTTCACTCCTGCTACACGTCTCCTTCGGATTGCATGCAGTTATCATCTCCAGGCAGTGCCACTTTCCCATGTCTGCTCTAACATGCGTGTTTTCCAGCACCTGAAGTCACAGGAAGGTTTCTGCATGACAGACCTGCCAACCTTGTCACTGCTCTTGGCTTTGACCTGCTCTGAAGTGGGTGAAGCAGAAGTGAGAGTCTGGCCATGCCATCAAGGGAGCAGGCAGAGCCTTTAAACAGTCCCCACTTCTCGGGCATGCCCCGTTCTGTAAAAGATAACATGGGATACAGTCTCCCAGATCTGCAGATTTCAAAGCTGAGAATATCGCTGTCATAACTGAACTGGGGTTTGTTTCTTCTTTTCTTTAATTTTTTAATTTAGGGCTTGTTTACATGGGAAATTTAACCTGGACTACCTGAGGGCTGGAATTCGCTTCTATGTGGACAGAATTACAGAGACCTTTATTTCGTTTGTTGTGATTTGTCACCAAAATGCATTAAGATAAACAAACTAAGTCCATTTGTGTTCCAAAGAAATATTTTATATATGCTCATTCATTTTAAAAGTTCTTAGATTAATTTTGCAGAAAATGTCCCTGTGTAGACATATCAACATTCCTAATAATATTTGGCTGAAATGCAAGATAATAGCCAAGTCCAGGCTCAAATAAAAGGAATGAATCATCTTTAAATCACAATTTACGATGTAATAGGATAAAGGACAACTGTTTTGCTGGAGAGAAGCTGCCGTGCACAGACCAGCTGTAGGGTCATTCCAGCCTCCGAGACGAGATCAGGGCAAGCCTGGGGATCATCCCCTGTGCACCTACAGAGAGTAACACAGGCTGATTTCCAGAGCACGCGTCAGCCACAGCTCTCACACCACCCTGGATGCTCACCTGCAAATGGAACGATGGCAGCATTTGATTCATCAGGATTTGTCTCTTGGGTCCCCAGAAACGAGCACAGGATTGAATCGGGCCTGATCCAGGGACACATGAGGGTGAAGGTGTCCTGTCCCTCACCGGACTGTAAGGTACCTGAGTCCCACTGCCGGGCTGCAGTCTGTGTCCTGCATCACACAGTTTCACGCACACACAGAGAGCTCTAAAACTGTCAGCACTCTATGGAAGCCAAAAAAAGTTGCTTCATATTTGCATTAGTATATCCCAGAATGGGAGGTGACTCCCTCCGCCAGCAAAAAAATTAAAGAGCAGAATGCCTACCCATTACTTAAGCACACATGGACCCATTTTCATAGCCTTCATCTCCTGTGCCCCTGGAAAAACTGTTCCTTGGAAATTACAGTAATTGTTTTATTCTCTTTGATCTCCAGTAATAAAGCTATGGACTATCACTCAGCAGGAGCTGTTTCTCTTAGTTAGGATCTTTCCAACGGTACTTACATTAGGAAGGCTCTAGGGAAATTTCAGTAAATGCACTTGAAAAGAGCTCTGCAAAACTGCTTAGACTTTCTGTAAAAAAGATTTCCCCCGCATTTGCTCAGCACACTTCTCAACTTGTTTGTTTTTCTCTTTCTTGCAGTTGTTGTTGGACTGAGGTGAAACCTAGAGAAATAGTTGTGACTCCTTGTCAAGAGATCTTACAGCAGCTGGAGAACAGAGCGAAAGATTTCTGAATCCCAGACAAGTCACTGTAGAAATCACACCTGAGAATTACAGTGTCTTGCTGTTCATATTTTACTTTCCAACCTTAGCAAGGAAGACGGAGGGGTGATGGATATCCATTGGTCCTCCAGCAGGGAGCCCTTCATGTCCAGAGCATGATGTGAGAGCCCCCAGCATCCCCAGTTATATCCCATTATAGGAAATACCATTTCATTCCCAGGAAGGGCAGCATGGATCAGACTTAAAAGTAGCTAGGTACCTCGCTCTCATGGAGATCACTGTAAACTGGGCCTGCTACATTCAAAAACTCTTATTTCCTGTATGCAGATGATGGGAACTGTCGCCCTTTGGTGTGGTAGCCATGTCATTGCTAAGTACTGGGAGACCTCGTAGGTCAGTCCGTTCAGAACTGATGCTGCCAAAGTACAGCAGCGACTCAGTTCTCCAGCCTTTGGGACAGCAAGTGGCTTGTTTAGGAATTTGGGAAGTTGTTAGATTTGGTTTTTAGTCCTCAGGCTTTAAACACCACAGCCAGAGCTGAAGATCAGCTTGGCAGATTAGGTCAGCAAGCCAAGTATCAGCCCATCTCCAGCACACACAGGAGTGACCGTCATGTTGTGCATGAGTTCTCACACGTGGCTCTTGGTGAGCTACAAAACACTGCAGTCACCTTCTGTAGAGCTGACAAATGTATGGGCGGTTGTAAGAAGGTGCAAAGAGAAAGCCACACGTCAGGGCCACTGGGCACTGATGGAAGAAATCTGACCCTTTAAAAGCAATTCTGCAGTTCAAATGAAGCAACCAATGAGTTCCCCAACCTGTCACACCTTTTGGCCACTTCTTGCTGTTCTAAGATGAAGGTGGCAGTGGTCTTCACACCAAATAGGAAGGGTCTAAAGCATATCCGTGTACCTGCCTGTTGCATAACTGGCAACTGAAAACAAGAGTAATTGCACCAGCTGGTCTCTTTTTTTGCTTTTTCCCCTCCAGCTAGAAACTGTAAAAGCTTAAAAGACCAACTGCACCACCTTAAAGTCATATTTACTGTGTTTGGCATCCTGCCACAGGTGATGGGAATACAGTTCTGTAGATGTTGCTAGCTGACTGCTGCTTTATACTTAATGATCTCGTGGATGTGCAAAGTGAAGAAATATAATCCCCAGTGAAGACGGGGGCCAGGGTTGGTAAGGAATAAAAAGCCTCTTCCTCTAAACTGGTTTTGATCTTTCTATGGGCTGGAAATTAAGAACAATAATTACAGCTTAACTGGAAGAGATCAGAAAGCTTTTAAAATTAATAAAACTTGTAACAGGCATCAAGGATGATCATATTTAAAAACTATGCAGGCTGCAGTGTCAGTCAGCACTCAGAGCGAGCATATGGTCTCTCTGCATGGGTGTGCCAGCCCTGGGAGTGCTGGCGTGCACATGGGAGCAGGAGCTGTGTTCACAGCTATGTTGTGGATGGCACCTTCTTCATCTCCTGCTGGGTTTTCCCTGCAGTAATTCCTTGGACCACACCAAGATTATTCCAGATTTACTCTGGTTTGTCATGCCTTACCTACAGGGATGCCAGGAGGTAATGCACGGGAGCCTTATTCCCAGTTCAGTCCCTCACCTGGAGCTTGCATTTTATTTTTCACTGCTCAGTTATTTTGTAATGACGAGACCATCACCACGTGACATGCTGCCAGCAGCTGATGCTTTATGTGAAGAACCTCAAGCTGTGTGAATTGACAACATTGAAAAAAATAAAATAAAGACATATAATTCTCTCCTGATCTTTTAAAAGCAAGGACATCCTGTGTATTATTTGTAAAGAGAATAGCTTAGTTGTTCAGCCTGGCTTTTTAATTTAGCCATTGTCCTTTTAAACACAAACGTGCTTTATATCAGGAAAGAGGCAGACAGACTGACCACTGCCTCAGAGACTTTGAAAGCAGTCATTTTACAACAGTTTTACTCCATGCTGGTAATATTTTCCCACAGGAGACGAATGTTCTTGGTCTGGTCCTGGGAAGGATGCAATGCTCACACCAGAAGAGCCGGGCTCGCCCGCTGCAGGAGCAACAGCTCAGAGCAGGGGACAGAGACCTTCACGGCTGCGAGTATCAAAAAGGTCTGTGCCAAATGTCTGTTTTACATTTTCTTTATCCCACTGTTTGAAGGGCTGTGAAACACATAAGTGGCTGATGCATGTGGGCACCAAGAGTGGGTCTCCTGAAGGGGATGAGCAAAGGTTCACCATGGACATCAGAGACCTTGCCCAGGAAGGAAACATCTTTCTGCAATGCTCCAACATCTGTTTGCGGTGCCATGTGTGGAGCAGAGCTCTAGGTTGGCAGCACTCTGGCAAAGGCATTTTTTTCCAATTAAAAGAGTCCTGGACAGAATTAATGCACTTTTCTCGGCTCCAGAGCTGACTGTTGTGAGAGTGAAGAGATGTTCCACCTCTTCCCTTTTACCACCTGGATGCCAAGGAGAGCTTAAACTCTTGGACGAAAGTGATGTGCAAGGAAAGGACAGAGAGCAGCAGCTACCTCTGGCTATGCTCCATCAAGAGAGGGGGATGGGAAAGGAGAAGATGATTCAGCCCTTGACTGCCATTTATTCCAGCACTAAAAGAAAATGAATTTTTAAATCCTAATGCTGAAACACCTATTAAAAAGAGTACTAAACTATGGCAGAAGAGTATCTGGGAGGTAGGGCTTTTTGGATTAATCCAGCTGATTTTTTTTATTTATTTTTTACTGCAAATGAACTCTCACTGACTTTCTTTAAAGGTCACTTTTTTTTTTAAACTACTGTACTGAAAAAAAGCTTTTAAGTTTCATCTGCTTTGTGTGTGTGCATTTTCTAAGCCGTGGGTTTATTTCTTGTTGGAAAATGGTCTTGGATCATCTCTGAGTTGGAAATTTTATTTTATTTATCAGGTGCATGTAAGAAAGAGGTCTTTTTAATTCTTTAGGCTCTTTTTTATTGGATGCTCAGCACCATGTCTTTGGATCTAAAGCTGTGAGCCAAATCCTACCTGTTGCACTTTTTCTTCCTCCTGCCACCCATCCTCTGCCAGCATCTCATCAGGGGCCCTGAAGCTCCCTGTCTCATCTCCTTGTGTCTCTGCCTTGACACACAGAAGGGGTTAAATGGGTTCTCTCAATTCTGCTTGATTGCTAACCAGCTGTTATTTCCTCCTCCTGGCACTGGCACTGCCAACAGCTCCTGAAGGAGAGGCTGTTTTTCCTGCAACACCCTCCATGGTTGGTGGCGAGGTCTGGAGGTGTCCGAGAGACGCAGGCATTTTCACCTCTTGTGCTCCTGACTATAATCAGTCCCTAGCCTCTGGATGTTCGTGGGCAAAGTAAAGCTTTCAAAAACTTTATAGAAAATCCAAAATGTTATTACATCGTTCTACACCTCAGCATCTCGCTCAAGGAAAAGCTCTGTGCTGACAAATAACACCAGGAGGGGAACAGTCATGTCGGGATGTACCAACTCAGTTGCGACCTTAAATCCTTATTAGGGATTAGCCCTCTGGCCAAAACCTGTTGCCTGAGGATTACTAATAGACAAATAGATTTTCAAAGGGTGCCCAAGTCAGCCTATATCATCTGGACTTTGTCCATACTCAGCCAAACCCTAAAGCACTAATTCTCATGAATTTTAGGTGGCTCAGGAAGAAGCACAGCCCACATGAACTACACCAGTTACTCTTTCTCCCAGGAGATCACCAATTGCTCCAAACCCATTTGCTTAATGCCCCAAACCCATTTGCTTTGCCAGGGCCCTAGGCTAGACTGAGCATTGCTCCCCTCCACGGGATGTTTCTTACGCTGTTGTGCAGAATTCCCTTAAAAAAAGCCGTAACAAGTGGCTCCCTGAACATATTACACAAATTATGTTTTTATCGATTACAAAGCAGCACCGGCTCAAAAGGACACTCCCATGACACTCTGTATGCAAGTACATCACATAATTCTTTTATATTTATCAACTTCCATCTTCAAACTAGTTAGATTTTTGCTTCATTAATCACATTAAAAGGCTGTTCCTGAACCTCACGCCTCTGATGGTTAGAATTACACTTCTGATTTCCATCTTAATTTATTTATAGGCAGTTGATTCATGTTGCCACATAAGTAATACTAGAAATATAAAAATTAAAAAATTATATTTAACAATCTGTCTAGACTGAGGATAGAGGACGAGTCAAAAATCCCTATTTTATTGTTAACTAAGCATATGATGGTATATTTTACTAATAGAAATTTGCATTTCAAAAGCAGATGAGCAGCCATTATAGATGTTAATTTACTAACGCCAAAACACTTCTCAGGCAGTAAGATCATATACAATTTGTAGTCCAATGGCAACAGAAAATATTGCAGTTAAACCCCGGTCTTGCAAAAGGCCTGGCTCTCCTTCGAGGGCTCGGCTCCCTGTGCTAGCTGGTGAGCGCTCGGGCTCTGGGACTGCCTGTGCGAGCTGAGCCAACCCTCCTGCCATCTCTGCCTCCTTGGACACTCACAGCTCCAAGGCATCAAATTTCCATCATATCATTATTCTTCATAGCATGAGTAGAAATCAGAAAGCCACTGATTTCATCCAAAGGTATCTGGACCTTTATCTGCCAAGTTTTTTGCCTTCAACAGTCCAGAAGTTGCCATAGGTGGGGCTTCTTTATTCATATGCTTATAAGAACAGATCAGCTCTTATGCTCTGGATTGTACAGCAATAAAATCCATCTTCCTTGCGGAATAAAGTTCATGTTAAAGACAAATTCCAGATGCACAGAAACTCCTTCTATTGTCTCCAGGGGATATTGTCCGTCCCAGCAACGTAAAAGCCAAAAGGCTACATCTGAAATGATTTAATCTTCAAAAAAATCTGCCTTCCACAAGAATATGCCTATTTGCAGCTATGAGAAGATAGTTATTTGTTAGTGTTTCTAGCAATGGCATAAGTTAGAAATGTTGAAGAATTTTATTCCACAAAGACACATTTGAGAGGGTATCTTATCCCTCTCCTCTAGAGGAGGAAATGCAGTGTAAAACTGCATAGCTTCCTTGCTTTGCCAGCACTAATAAGTTGTAATCAAGCTATCATCACCCATGTGATTCAAAGGGTTTCTTGTTATTTGAACTTCCTCAGGGAATGGTTGACTTCTTGCACTGTTCTGCCATGTCACGGTCCCACCTGCAGCTGTGCCCCCTCCATGTGCCTCCACTTACCAGTCAGCTGCAAACCAGCACAGCTCCGGACGGCTCCTGAAACCAGGGCTGGACCTGGCACAGCTCATTGTACTGGAGCAGGTTAAAAGCTGGTGATGCCCAGCAAGGGCTGGTGATGGCCAGGCACCGGTTCATCTGGATCTAGAAGAAAACATCACTGTATTCATGTTCCCTTTGTTGAGATGATGTACCAGCAAAGACTTCCTCTGTGCATGATTTCTGAACCGTATGATCTTTGCAGAGAAATGCTGGCCCTTTGCACTGCTGGGAGTAACCATCTTTGCTGCTGGGACCTATCTCCTTGCAGAGCTCAGTCAGGTGGCTCAGCTGCAGCTTGGGACACATGCATGCTCACGGGCCGTTTCAGAGTGCTGGGGAGCACACGAGGGCTGAAGGAGGCTGCTGTGCTGCATGGCCATGCTGCAGGTTGCAGGGGCTTAGGAAACCCAATTTTTTCCAAGCCAGCACAGCCAGGCTTATCCTCCTGCTTGGATTGCCTTAGCACCATCACTGTTGCTTAAAACCTTTAGTGCTTTGCCCGCTGTGCCTAGCCAGGTGGCTTCCCACCTACCCAATGTGCCGTTGTTATGTTTATAACGGTCACGGGCTCTGAACCTCCCTTTTGGCTTGCCACATTTGCACGGGAGGAGGCAGGGAGCGGCTGCCAAGGCTGAGCGCGCAGCCAGCGTATAGCCACTGCCTCCAGTGCTGGCACCCAGACAGGCGTCAGGACTGCCACCCACCTCCTCACGGGCCCCTGGGTGGGAGCGCTGCCTTGCACGGCGAAGGGCTTATCTCCATTGCTGGCAATACTGTGGTCTCCAGGCCCGCAGGCGTAAGTCTCAAAGCTGGCACCCTGCTGCTGGAAAGACTGGAGCACCTCAGACACGCTGCATTTTTTCCCTTGGTGCGTGTACATATCAATAATATGGCATATGTTTCTTTTTTGTTTGATAACGAGACATCAAAAGATGTATATTGATTTATTGCCTACAGAAATGCACACTGTAATATGGCTGCAAAATCCCACTGAATCTGCTAAGTCAATAGCTCCAGCCCCTTCACAATGAGCAAATGGAGAAGGCTGTGAATTAATAATTTCCCTGACCTCCAGCCTCTGCGAGGCTGAACAGCCAATGGAGGAGTTAATCCACTAATCCATTTTAGCATCTGGAAGGCAGCATCTGGAAGGACTCCCTGCCTGAGCCTGGACCTACCAAAAAACAGTGAAGAGAAGGAAAAGCAAACAAATCTTAGGGCTGGGGAAAGGAGGAGTGAAACAGAGGAGGAGATGGAAGGATTGCAACCTGACAAAGAAAGCGGCAGGCTCATTTGCAGTCCCTGGCTGCACGATGCCTTCATCTTGCAAAAGAGGTTTGGGGCTTTATTTGTTCCACCAGGATCAGCTGGGCTGTGTGAGCACGCACTGCTGGTTTTCTGCATTGCTCAGTGCTCAGGGGAAGCTAAAGCTTCTTGCAGTGACCTCAGCCTGAATTGCTTCTCGCCTCTGCAGCAAAGCCCCTGACCTTTTCCTGCCAGCTCAGCCAAGGGCACTGAGAAGCTCCCGCCCATCCTGGGACCTTGGAGCGCTTCAGCAGGCACACAACTGCTGCTGATTTGGGAATTCTGCTTTCATACACTATTCTCAGTCACTTTATTACTTTACCAGACTCTAACTAATCAGCTTGAAATTTCCTCTGTAACATTTAAATTAAAAAAAAAAAAAAGAGGAAAGAAACTGGCTAAAATATTCCAGCTGCTCCAAAAAGAGAAGAGAGGTTAAAAAATACATTATATTCCTCATTTTAGAAGCAAGGCAGTGGCTTGCTTTGCTGTGAACACTAGCAGTCCAGCTTTCAAATCCCAGTGTGAGGCTCAGAGGGGGTCAAGGATTTGCTACTCTCCCCCTGTGAAATTGGCCTGTGTTGGGACAGAGCATGAGCTGCTGGCAGACAGCTCTGCGCCGGGCTGGAGCACTCCCGACAGGCAGCCGTCAATTTTGCTCTTTTAAGTTGCACCTTTCAGATAAGCCATTGCTGGGACACAAATAGACACCGCTCCTACTGCACTGCACATTGAAGCACTTGGGCAGGGGGGGGCGAGACGGGCCACTGCCTTTTTGGGGTGACTTCCAACGGGATGCTTGGAAATTGTGGAATAGCTGCTATCACCTCTTCATAAAGCCATATGCTGAGCATACACAGATGTGAGCTGGTGAATTCAATATCACAGATTTTATTAAAAATCCAGTCAGTATATGGAGTTGGACAGAAGCTGTTAACAGCATGAATGGGCTTTCGGTAGCAGACAGAACCCAGCTGCTTTAAGGAAGACCCACACCACGTGCTGGGCATCAACTTATATTATTTTGATTTTGGATTACAGTACTCTTTAATTAAAGGTCCTGACTTTATAATCCAATCAATCTAGATAAATAACAAGTCTCTTTTGCAGATAAAGTTGTAGGCTTATCACTGCCCAACAGCCGTATTTTAAAGACCATCCATAAAATTACACAGCAAATCAGCTTACGTAGCACCTGGTCGCCACAGCTGCGTGCAGGCAGAGCTCTGCACTTGTGCTGACACCCGCATTTCAGTGACATGGTGCCATCCTGGGCGTATGTCCTGCCCAGCCCTTCTCCTATTACCACCATAACAAAGTTACTGCTTCCTCAGCAGTGTTACTCTCTACTACTCGTCCCATTCATCCCAGGAAACCTCTAGCTCAGAGTTATTGTAATTATAAGGGGGAGGTTACAGTGCTGGAGGATGAATTGTAATGCAATTAGTCAACTATTTTACCCATTCTTCACCTTTTCCTGCCAAATAGCTTTGTTCTAATGAAGGGTATTAAACAACCATTTAATTGTGATTTAATTGAGCAGTCACTTGTGCCACAGAGACATCAAGGAACGGTTATGGGAGTGCTTTTCAGGGATCAGTGGAAAATGCAGCATAGTGGATTAGCATACATATCTGTAAGGGATGAATCGTGCCAGCCCTACCTTTAATGCCTGGTTGTTTGTGTGAGCCTTGCTAGACTCAGCCTCCCTCCAGTCTATGTAAAACTTAGAGCCCACTACAAAAGCAGCACAGGGGGATGTAACATCCTTTCCTCGGGCTGGTTGGAGTCGATGGGTGCAGAGGAACAGTCAGGATAGGAGCCACAGTGCTGAGAGACACTCTGAAGCAATTTGTCCAATATAATACAAAGAGCTTAGGACTGATCCCAGACCTTGTTTCCACTCTTGCATGTGAGTAACCCTTTTCCCACACCTGGCAAAACTGCATTTTCTCAATACAGCTTCGCAATGAATTTGGCAGAGATGGAAGCAAGGGCATGTCGGGCAGCCACGGCAGGGCTGAGTATGAAACTCCAGAGGGTATCTGTAGAGCTGAGACAAAAAGCCTGTGTGGACCTATCTAAGTTAAACTTGCCCCCAGATAGCACCGCTGTCTTATTTCCTGGAATATATTACCTAGACATAGCTGACAAAAATAAACAGAGGAAAAAAGACCATTCTGTAATACAATCAAACCTCAATTACCCATTTGTTTTTGTCCTTTAAAAGAGCTAATAACATGGTAATTGGTGGAGATATCTCCAGGGCTCCATAACTGAAAGCAAGAGAGAGATTTTCCCACCATGGAAGAGCGGCATATTTTTCTAAAGAAGAGAGGGAGGTATTACACAAACTAAAGGAACCCATATAGATTTCTCCCTGTTGTCTAAACCAGTGAAACCTTGTTCCTTTGAGTGTTGGATTTTAATGGCTCAGAGATTTTTTGTGTGATTGTGGTAGAAAAGCATCTCTGGAATTCACTTCTTGGCAAGGAAGGATACAAGCCCACTGGACATATCAAGGGTCAAAAATACATGGAAAATACTTCTCCACTATAGCTATTCTTGCCTACATGGTATCTAGCTTTGCCCCATGACACACCAAAGTGGCAAGCACTGTCTTCATGTCCCAAACCCTGTAAAGTGAAGAGTCAACCAAGTGGAGAATATTCAGCTAAAGCACATTTTGTCTTTTAAAATAATGTCCCTGAGCTCCCTTGTCCCCCTACTCCTGTCATCAAATTTGCACTCAAATTCACTTGCTTTAATAACCAGCCATTGTCACCCAAAAGGCACACAAAAGTTTGGGGCACAAACAGCAAAATTGCTTTCATCTTTCACAAAATGTCCAAAGCAGACTGATTTTTTGAAATATCTGTTCATTTACTGAGCCTTATTTTATTTATTTAATTGTTACATCTCTAGCTGGGGTCCAAAAAATCTAGAAACATCCTGAAAGTGGGTCCTAAAGTTCAGTTCTTGCACTGGTTGGAGTCTGACTTGGTGCTTCTTCTTTTGGCTCTCCCAGACTGAAGGACTGCAAGGGGAGAGACAACAAACTGTAGATGCATGGGGCAGCAATCCCAAGAGTCGAAGTTAGGTGCCCAATTTCCACCAAGTGTCTCTGAGTCTTAACCTTAAAAACATTTCACAAAATCACAGCCTAAAATTGTGGAGGGCTTGAATAATCCCCTCCACCACCAAATGTGTCTGTGAAGCACTTCTGGATCTCACTTTGCCCCATTTTGGGTGTCCTTGCTCGGCTCTGCGGGGACTTCCATCAGGCAGTGTTGTACCGGCTCATCGGAAGCACCTGTGGGATCGCACCGCTGGGTGCTGGTCTCCACAGCACCCACGTCCACGCTGCAGAGTCCGAGAGGATGGTCTGATCTTTCACAGGGAAAAGCAGGAGTGCAAAGTGCCAACCTCCCAGGCTCTGCCTGAGCTGCCCTCCACTTTATTGTCTTGCAGTGCCAGTGCCAGGAAGACCCCGAGGAACATGGGAAGCATAAACTTTTAGTCCTCCATTATCTTGCACATCAATTAATATTATTTAGAGCCCGATCTATGCTGGTTTTATCCTTTGCAAAGTACTTATTGTTCCTTCAGGATCCAGGAGCTATAGAACAGTAAATTATCATTTTATTGAAGTGATTGGCTTTATCCTAAAGCAGGTTCTTAAAGAACAGCCTTTAAAGGTTAAACTCTGTGCCAGGGTAATATGTACATCACATTCCCGGGTGCCTTTTGTGTTTAAAAATCGACAGATTCCATCTGTGAAAAGAGGAATTTAGACATGCTGATACTCTGACATTTAAATGTGAGCAGTGGAAGATAAACACAGTTTGACATAAAGTAAATGGGGTGATATTAGGGAAAGTTAAATTTCAAATATTCATGCTCCTGCTTCTACCTGCTGCGGTACTGTGTACCAGAAGGAGCATTACCATGCATTAACACTGTCATATCTCTGGAGTTCTTTACAGCAGGTCGGCACAACACACCCATGAACGTGATCTTTTCAAAGCAAAGGCTGTAAGCTTGTTCAAAACCTTTTCTGGTTAGTGATGAGTCTTACATCCCTACTTTTCAGCTAGCAAAGCTAGGCTCAGAAGAGATTTAGGATGCAGGTCTCTGCCATGATCTCAGCTGCAAATAATTTTACAGTAGTTCTCGATGTGCAAGGAGCGACAAGAGCAACTTTTAGCACTAAGCTTCCCTGCTCCAGCCTGCGCCTGTAGCTGCAACCCAAGCAGGTTGCTGTCTAGACATGGACACCCACTGTGCCATTCTCCAGCCACCTGAAAGGGCAGGTTTGAGTGATGGTGAATACCTTAGTGGGCTGGCTGTGATGGGCTCTGGGTATAAGCAAAGGCTGTAGGGAGACGTAGTACCTTTTCTCCTTAAAAAAGAGGGGGTTCCTTCACTTGCTATAGCAGTTTCTGTAGTAAACAGTATCATTACAAGTGAAATACAAGCACAGAAAGATGTAAAACGTGCTAAAAAAGTTAAGCTAGTGAAAGCAAACAGTAAAGTGGTAAGGGGATAGCTAGGTATAACATCCCTTTGAAGTAGTTCCAGTCTGGTCTGATTTTGGCATTGAGACCATCTTGTACCCAGGCGACCCTGAACTAACCCAGGAAAACTTACATTCGTGAATATTTTTTGAGTCTCTGGCCCCTTCAGTAACCTGATCTCACACACAACTGTGTGCGACAAAACAGCTTTTTGGGATCTTGTCTGACTTTCTCTCTTCAAAGCCCCAAGGGTGTGTAGGCAGGTTAAATAATGCAAAAGCAGCTGTAATTACGCTGTGCAGTTTCTTTGGAAACATTTGAAAAATATTAGCACATTGTTCTTTTTTTTTTTCCTGGCCTCTTTTTGAAGGGGTCTAGAACAAATCTAATGGTTTAATGAGATATATGACAACATACAACGTGGAAGAGATTTTTAGTGACTTTCATTACCCAAACTCAATTAGAGGAGTGTGATCAGCAAGCCCCCTGCCATGAGAAGTGCAGAATGAAACTTTGGCAAGATGGGACAGATGCAGGAAGACAGACTCATTGCAAAACTAGCACAGAGATACTCGCTGTACCCCGCAAAGCACCCGGTGAATGCCGAAACATATATTGCAGCATTAGCAGACTCTCTGCTGTTTTCTTGCTCTAAGATGGATAATTAAGCATAGTCTCTCAAACTATTCTTTTTAAAACTATTAATTTAGAGAAAGTCCTTTCTTTGCTTGTTTCTTTGGAGGGGGAGGAAGGGAAATAAAGCCTTGTTCAGCTTTTGTCTTCTTTCTTTTGGTCCCACTGTAAGATATTCTTGGATTTTACTGTGTGGTGGTCTATCAGTGCCTGGGACTAATACAGTGTTGTTGATGCTCGGCACAGGAATTTAATGAAATCTAGTTCTGCTGTGGCTGGTTCACACACATAGTACTAGTCCCAGGATTAATGCTTGGAGGAGAGGGAGCATGCTGGGTTATTACATGCTCCTCCATTTCTGATCTTGCCAGTGTTAGCCACTGCAAGCTGCTAAAACCAAAACACATGTTCATTTATCTAACTGAGGCCCAGAACCTGCATGTTGCAGTAACTGAGGGCACAGAAAAAACCCACAGATTTGCAGAAAGGGTGTCACAAGCATTTCTATGGCAGGTCTAGGAACTCACAGCTCAAGAGAGTGAGCAAGGGTAGCTTTAAACCACCTCTGCCCCTCTTCCTCTATTCCTGTGTCTCTTGTTCCTATTCATGTAACACATCCTGAATAAAAACAGGTGGGCAAACCATGTATCTAAAGCTCAGATGATCTCAAAGGCAACCTTTTCCAGCAGTTCTGTGGTTCCAGCTGGCTGGCCAGTCGTGCACACACACACTGACCTTCCAGTGTCTCGTCTCAAAGGGCTTTTCACATCAAATCCCCTGCAAGGGGCTCTCAGCAGCTGGTTTCCACCCTCCTTCCTCTCCTCTCCCCCGTGGCTGTGCCCAGCCTGCAGGATGATGCTCTCCTGGCCTATTGTTCACATGCATGGCTTCTTTTGACTCTTCTCCGTTAGTCAAGGCAGGGATGGAGGCCCTGTGTTCCCCTCTTTCCAGTTCCAGCCCCATCTGTGTGGGTGAGCTGCCTGCCAGCTCCTGTGCTCCAGTTTCATCTCTGCTCTCACAGATGTACCGCAGCCTCTTGGACAGTGCACGTTTTGCCATTGCTTTGTTTGGCTGTTTGGTGGCTGGAGCTGTGCCTGCTCAGCTGCGTGCTGGCCTCAGATCCAAGGCTCTGTAGTAGCAGGCAGCCTGCCTGGCCTGGGCTGTTTTACCTATTGTTAACTTGTGTCCTCTCCATCTTTCCTCCGCTGGATTTTAGCAGACAGCCCTCTCTGGAGAAGCAGCCAGCACCCGGCTTTCCTGCCCATCAATCCTTTTAGCAGGCTCCTGTCTTGTGCTATGAGGGATGCATTGCAACGATCCCACGATACAAGAAGGATTCCCTGTCAGTCGCCTGCCTCTACATCTGATTCAGCCATGTCAGTTCCTTGCGAGCACCTGGAGAAGGCATCAAACCCCCACCTCCTCCAGACCCATTTCAATGCTGCTGCAAGGCCATTGCCTGCTCTGGGGCACACTTCCAAAACCAGGGCTGCCCAGGGTTCTGGGAATGCCGGCGTCGGGCTGTATGAGAGGGGCAGGACTGAGGGTCATTAGAGGGGTTGTGCCAGTGCGTTGGGTCAGGCGGCAGCCAGAGCCCCCTGCGCATCCCCTTGCGTGGCAGGCAAGGGCCCACATTACCAGGCTGCCGGATCTGTGCTTTTGCACAGCGGTTCTCCCAGGCAGCCCCTTGTCCTGCAGGTCTCTGCTCCACCAGACACCGCGACAGGGAATGGTACTGGGGGATATCCCCTCCTCTGCCTGTGAAACTGGAGATCTGAGTTTTGGTAGGCTGTTTTCATTCATTAGACACTCTGAACTATTTTGCTGTCTGAAAATGGCTGGACACTGATGCCTGGCCAGACAGTACAGTCTCCAATTTTACTCTGGCCCACCTCTCTCATAAATCTAACTCTGTTCGCGAATGAAGAGCAATACGCTACTGCTAACAGAGGTAACGAGGTAAAGTACTTTGAAGAGGCATATGATGAGTGAATTCCCCTGAACAGCACAGTCAGTGACAGCTATACACACTGGCCCACTCTCAGATATACTACAGTTTTACTCATTTTCAAGGATAATCTCCATTAGCAAAATGCATTCATGTCTACAGCATAAATTCTTTCAGTGGGAACATGCCAGTCTGCAGTCAGACAGCTTTGCTGGCTTCTGCAGGATTGGCTCAAGCACTTTCACAAATGGGAGTGAACAGACATCAATTTAAATATGTCCTTGCATTATTGCAGGAGGGCAATAACACAACATCATGTTGTTCACCACCACTTCCAAGGAGCAGAGTGTAATCCCTACTAAAAATCACTGCTTGTCGCTGGGGTGGGGGGGAAAGAACTTTCAGCTGGTAGGAGAAAAATGGCCATTACTTTCTGATCCATTTACATCTGGAGATTCCTTAAATGGTGTAGATTTAATTTTGCCCAGATGAGGAAAGCACATGCAGGTTACAGGAGAGACAGATAACTATTAATTTAAAATTCCAGGCAAGACTCTTGCTTTTATTACCCTCATTATATTTTAAAGACATAACCAACAGCATATGCAAATTAGGACCTTAGATTATTAGCAGGGAAAACCCTGCTGCATGTATAAGTGCACAAATATGACTTAGCAGCAAGCACACTGAGGATATTGTACTTGGTCACTGACATCCATTTAAAGGTTTCCAGATCATTGTATTAGTTTCATGGGACTGACTGTAAGTGGAGTTTGGCTGACTTGTACTGTCAAAGTGACCTCAGGGCTCACTGTTGTTGAAAAGGGCAATTCTAGTGCTCCCTCTGTCCCCATTCTCTTCCCTCATTGCTACCTGCAGGCTCCTGCCTCTGCTACAGATCAGACCCTTCACTGGAAAAAACAGTGAAGTTTTCTGCTGGTTTAGTGAGCTGAACCAGCTCAGTGAAAGGTCTCAGGAGCACCAGGCCAGGCATAGCAGGAAGATGCTAGAGCTTCCCTTGGCAGCAATGAGATATTAGATCAGCTCAGTTGTGATATCAAACAAAGTCTTTCTGTCTCAGTTCTGGGGGCTAATCACCTGTGCAAACACACAGCCCTCTCTGTCTCTAGCCTGCACCTTGCAATGCCCCTGCCCACAGGGCATGTGGACTTGTAGGAAAGTGCAGTCTGAAAGCACGAAGACACACACACAAGGAGTTTTAGCCCTGCAGAAGTGCATTACAAAGCATCCTGCATTCCCTAAGAAGTGACTTCAACTTTATCCCATAATGTTCCCCGACAAGATAATTTAGTCATCTTAGCGAGCATGACATCCATCCCAGCACTCACCCAGCATCCTGGGTTCATCTGACACAGCAGTCTTCCTTCAGGAGTCTAATTCAATTAGTAACAACACAGGAGAGTGGATGCTATGGAAGAAGATGGTATACTCAGCAATGCTGACAGATACAGCAAGACAAAGGGGAGTCTTGATGGAAAAGCTGAATATCAGCTGTGCTATGCAGGTTTTTCAGTAAACGATTATTATTCTTCAAAATTTTTACTATAGAACAAATAATACTAGAACAATCTATTTCCATTAAATTCAGTAATAGTCTCACTGGCTTTTGGACTTTTTCAAATTGTTCCAGTGGAATTACATTAATTAATGCACAAAGAACAATATACGGAAATAATAGGCAGGCTATTCCTCAGTAAGTATCCTATCTTTAAAGCGTTGTGATAGAAAGGTCTGCCCAGCATTGTGGCTGAGGTGCCAAAGGTTAAAAGCTGCAAATGCTGGTCTCAAGTGCAGGATATTGGGTAAGCTATCTTGGGACAGAAAGGAGATTAATTGGGTACTTAGGTCTCTTGCTAGCACATGAGGTGTGATTTGGATAATATAAATACAGTGTATTCCTATGACATCTATTATTCATCTATCTACAGGAAATACTGGGATAAAACTGATGAAATAAAAATCTCTCTGCAGGATATCATTCCAACACAGTGAATTTCATTAGTTTTCCTGGGATTAAACAGAGAGCAGCTCCCAAGACCATGTCCCTGCAGACCTAGCATGGGCCATGCAGGCTGACTACAAGGCAGGCTGCTCCCACAGAGAGTCTAAGCCAGGGGTAGCCCCTACGCAGCAGAATATTACCAGGTGAAATACCCAGTGAATGTCCTTCAGCTCAGCTCTGAACACGTGCTGCTCCTGAAGGCACTGCTCACGAAGCTGGTGGTTTAGCAGCACACCCAGCATCTGCTCACTGGCACTGATGGCTGCACAACGACATCGATCTTAAGAGGCGGCAGGAAATTTATCTCCCAGCACCTCATCAAATCAAGTGTAATTCCTGACCATTTGCCAAATGGGAGCGATAACTGTGCTAAGTGCCTTGCCGGAGAGTCTTCTCTGAATCACGTGTGTGGATCATGAGCTCCTGTCGGTCGCTGTTATATATGACTTGATTAAGCCCTTGCGTAGAGAAGCTCTGCTGACCTGCTGAGAAAGGTCAGAGCTGTCTCTATTACACCATGGACATTTTCTGCACATGGCACATTAACTTCCTGGATATTAAGTAGCTGTATCATGCCTTCAGGTTGCCAAACACAGGCCACTTGGTTCCTGTTAGGTAATTTCCCCTGGGCTTTGTGATCTAGAGGAATTCGGTACTTTTCCTTTTTCAGCCACTCAAAACCATCTCTCTCCTATTGTACAGGGCTTTTCCCAGAAGTCTTAAGGTGGGGGAAGCTCATAATAACCTCTTTCAAATACTCCTAAGGCCAATCTGTAAGTTCTCTGCTCCTCATCCTTTATCCCTGAAAGGGCCGAAAGACAGTCGGTCCATCCTAGCCTCTGCATTCAGGGACTGCAAGGCCACTCTGGATAATGGGGGAGGGAAAAAACTTCATCTACCAAGACAGCTGTGCTTTAGCTGCAATGAAACACCTACTTTAAAAATGCTCACCTGGCCGTGCAGTTTGCCCACTGTTTTGTGATTAATCACAGGATTTCAAGCCAAAGTGATTACTTACAATACAGTGCAATATGGCTGACTCTCTGCAAAGCCAGCATGCAATGTTTGGAGATTTTCCAAGAGAGGTGAATCCTTCTAAAATGAATGCTGTGTATCTGTAGGGGGCATGTAAAATACTCATAAGTACATATACTTACAAAAACTAGTTAGTGCATTGCCCTGAGCTCAGCTTTCCCTTGGTGCCCTTAAGCTCTTGCCAGAGACTTGCTAAATAGCACTGAATTCATATTTGACGTTCTCTACCTATTCCCTTTAGGAACTAAAGGGATGTAAAGACAGTATTGCAAGGTAATCCCAACTAGTTGGTTAATTCATACCTGGCAAAGCTCTCAAAGCTAGTCAAGATATAATGAACAGGTGGAAAACATTGGAAGACTATTGCATATTTTCTTCTTCTGCAGGAGTACAATGGCAGCATTATCCTTGCGAGCTCTGGTACAATTCCTTTCCACATGCCTAGGAATCCTTCCCGTGACTGCAATAGGAGCTGGAATGGAGCCTTTGTAGCAAACCCCAAGGAATAAACACAAGCCCTCATCTTGGGCTTTGGGGGATGGCGGAGCATATGGGGTCCCATTAAGAACGTCATATTCTAGCTTCAGTGTTGCCAAGAAATCCAGGTGATATTTGTTTGCACCTTGGCTTTTGGCTTTTGGATGGGAAGAGCAAATCCTGTCCTTTGAAAACAGTTGGTATTTTTATCTGTCACCTCTACAAGCAGATCAAGGGTTTGGCAAAAATATGTCACGAAATACTTATTACAAATGTCAGGTAAAGTAAGCTTTTCCTTGTCGATGTGGATAGAGACTTACATATCTGAGGGAATGGAGGATCTGTGTTTTTAAAGGGCAGGTGTATTTTGAATGTGGTTTTGTTTCTGGTTCTGCTAATTTACTGTCCTTTTGGGACATGTTTTCTATGTTTCCTTCTTTATCTTTTCTATTTAGGCCATAAAATCTTCAGGGAAAGGATTGCTTTGCCTTGTACGTACTCCATACCCAGCACTCACCTGAACCTCTTTGTGATTACTGTGGATCAAATGTGCAGTATTGTGTCCGCAATAATTTGCTACGGGTTGTACAGCACTGAGCACAAGGGTCCTGCTTCTTGATTAGGTATGCAGGAACCTTAACTGTGCAAGAAATAAGACTGTTTTAAATCTAGATTTTAAGAGGTCTGAATTTGACAATGCTTTGCTGTATATACACAGTAATGAAATAACAAACGCGAGTGAAATATTTCAGAGTCCTCGTTTGCATAAAATTAGATGCTTCCTCTTCCCTCCCTGTCAAAACTTCAGTGAAGAGGGAAATCTTTGTGCCCTAGGAAGCTTAGCTGTGAATGCTTTGAGCTATTCCAGCCCTTGTGTTATAGCTTGGTGCTTACAGTCACAATTAATTAATATGTGTATGTATTATCTCCTATCAGGCTGGCTGGAAAAACACTTTCTAGCTTGGTGTGTATTTCTGCTTCATTTGCAGTGGCTTCCAGCTTCACAGTTCTTCTCTAAATATTATATATACTGATCTAATTTATTTACAGTTAATTCATATGCCAACCTGATGGAAGACAATGGTGTGACCTGGTAAAACAAGTGGAGAAGCTAGTGCTCCTAGCTTGCTAGTCCTCCTAGTATTACTTATCCATGCCAGACCAACATTGAAACATGGATATCAGTTTTATAGAGATGTGGCATTTAGACCTTAAAATAATAGTTGCCTTTATAAAGGCAGTGAATTAAGTTAGATGGCTGACTGGATCAGACTGATAAATGATAGATGATGGTAGACAGATTTGGCAGGGCATCCCTGATTTCTCTTTCATGGATCTAAGTGTCATTGTAAATTGTTTTTAACACAATTTTGAACCTCCAAAGCAGGCAATGGGTAATAAATCAGCTTGAATCCATCAGCAACTGGCCTTATGTGTGCATTCTGGCACTCTTTTTTGTGCCCCTCTGGTTTGCATATAGCTATCATTCTGTGAAATCCAGAAGGAAATTCAGACATGACCGAGAAAGGGAAGCAATTAAGTGAATCAAATACAAATATGAGAGAAAACCTCTAAGTAGCAAGAAATAGGCATTAAAAGCTGCCAGAAAGATACAGTTAACAAAGATACATTAGGATATTGCTGATTTAGAAAGAGCGAAGTTTGGAAACTGATTTGACTCCAAGTTTTTGGCCCCTCCTCTCACCCACAACACTTTTTTCCTCATCCTGTGCCTCCTTTACTCCCATGCAGCAAAGGCAGGTGCTGTACAGTGAGAATTTGCAAGTCCCTCACTCCCAGCCCCACGCTTCTGCCACATCCCAGAGTCAGAAGTGTGGTGCATGCCTCTGAATATCAGCCATGTCCTACTGCAAACCACCTTCACTGGCTTCCTGCTTTGGAAAAGCATCCTCCAGTGTGGGTAGAAAGTCTTGTCCCAGGAGGTAGCATCTGTTCACTAGGACTTGTCTAGCAGAGCCATGATACGCTAGATGGGTTCATCTCACCAGCTGTAGGTGCCTAGTTAAAGCCTATCCACAAGGCTCCCTCCAGAGTGTTTGCAGAGAGAAGTAGATCCGTGGAGTAATTAATTTGGCCCTAGGTGTCCAAGACTGGTGGGTTGGTTCTCTTTCAGGAGATGTTGATCTTTATTAGCTCCTGTGGAAGCCCCTAGCTAGCTGGCTTAGATCTGATACTTGAGTTACAGATGGTAGAAGCTAGGCAAGAAACTGCCAGGTGACATTAAGGTAGGTGTGTGGGCAGGATTTCTGATGGATTCAGTACTTAGTGTAAACTTTAAAACCACCTCCCCATTCAGCACCCATTCCTGGGATTTAGTCTTGCCTGGCAGAAATTGCTTTGGCGGATTACTCATGCTTTTGAAAAGCCATAGATCATATGTAAAAAGGATCCTTAGGTCTGCAGAGATAATTGTTGCTCAGACTCATACTTGCTATCTGTCCCAGCTTGTTCCAGTGCCTCCGAGTTTTAGGGTAACGCCACAGAAAGGATTACAGATATCCCTTCTCATTACAACAGTGCTAGTAGAATTTCAGTCATCATGCTTGCTCTAGAGTCTCTTTATGCTCTGAAGCTGATTAGCTGTTGAAATAATCCCGCTTTGATGGCAAGCAATGCTTTATTAATACCGCAGCTGACTACTTTTCTCCCATCATTTGCTTTTAATGGATCCTGTGCTTCTCTGTTCCTTCTTCTGCCTGTGGAGCTCTCAGAAAGGTTTGGTGACTAACCATATGCTTGGATGCATCTTCTTTGCAACAAAGCCTGAATTGCAAATGCTGCTGGTTGTGTTCTGGATTTAGGATCTCTTCAAAGCATAAACATGATCTGATAGTCTTTCTTCTGCAACTAGGCGCTACACAGGGATTTACTGTACTCATCTGTGTGTGGATGTGCTGGGTCCTAGGCAGACTGTAATTCCTTTGCTTGGTCTCCATCTGTTGCATTTTCCATGAAGAAGGACTATCCCCAGAGCTGGTACTTCTCTCTCACGTGGACCCAGGCAGGTTCTGTGCCCATGACTCATGATCTCAAGAAGAGAGAAGAGGACCAGCAATAACCCTACTTCAGCTAGAGTGGATTGATTTCAGCAATAGTAATGAGCAAGCCAGAGAGACACAGTGTTATGGGTTTGTGAGGTGTGGTTTTCTTTGGTAGTGGGGGAGGGGGCTGCAGAGGTGGCTCCTGTAAGAAGCTACTAGAAGCTCCCCCGGCTCCAAAAAGTCGGATCCGCCTCTGGCCCAGGCCGATCCCATCAGTGATGGTGAGAGTGCCTCTGGGAAAACAGATTTAAAAGGGGAACCTGCAGTGTGGGGTTGGGAAACGTGAGAGGAAGAACCCCTCTGCCAATACCGAGGCCAGTGAAGAAGGAGGGGGAAGAGGGGCGCCTGAGGAGGCTGATGGCCCTGCAGCCCGTGGTGGGACGGCAGGCTGTCCCCCTACAGCCCAGGGAGGTGAACGGTGGAGCGGAGGCTCC
>VYZV01009318.1:0-99935 GCA_013401275.1 Pandion haliaetus | reverse complement strand
TTGGTGAAGGACTGTCTCCCGTGGGAGGGACCCCACGGTGGAGCAGGGGACGAGTGAGGAATCCTCCCTCTGAGGAAAGGAGTGGCAGAGATAATGTGTGGCGAGCTGACTCAACCCCCATCCCCTGTTCCCCTGCACCACCGGGGGGAGGAGGGAGAGAGAACCGGGAATGGAGCTGAGCCGGGAAGGAGGGAGGGGTGGGGGGAGGTGTTCTGATATTTGGTTTTCCTTCCTAATACCCTTGGTTTTTATTTGATTTTTAATAAATTAAATTGATTTTGTTTCTTCCCCAAGTTGAGCCTGTCTTTTGCGCGTGACCATAAGTGGGGAGTGATCCCTCCCAGTCCTTGTCTCAACCCACGAGCCTGCCTTTGTATTTTCCCCTCATCCCAACGTGGCCAGGGGAGGGGGTGGGGGTGAGCGAGAGGCTTCGTGGTGCTTTGTTACCGGCTGGGCTGAAACCGAAACCACAACACACAGCTGATAAAGATGCACCGAACAATTAGCAGCACTAACACATAGCCCCTCACCAAGCCTTTTCCTTGCCCACCCACTCCCCTAGCAACAAGCAAGAGGTAAATGAGAGGGGTAGTATGAAAGGATTAGATCTGCAGCCATTAGAAAAATCTTTTGTCCTACATAAGTTCTTTCATCTTATGTAAGTTGCCTCAAACATTTCCTTTAGATATAGCAAAATTAGGGTTCTTTCCTGTGTTAGTTAAGTAGCACCTAAATGGCCAAATTTGTTGTTGAACACTAAGCAATAGATGTTAAATGACTTTAAATTAGCCTAAACCATTGCTGCAGCTTACAAACTTGCCTTCTCCTGGACCTGCCGGTTGCTGGACACGATCTGTTGCAGATCTCAGGTTTCACCTGATGTGGGCAGAACTGGGCCTGGGGATGGGTTCCCCTTGAAACATCACAGGACCAAACAATAGTTTTGCCTTCCATTCGTGAGACTCAACAGCACTTCTGTACAGATTATTGGATCACAGAGGAGGCTCTTCTGTCACCGTCTTACATGTGGAGAAGCTGTGGAGAAAGGTGACTGCTGCTTTCTCAGGCAGACCGGTAGCCACAGTGGGAATCTCCTGGGCTTTAGCTCTGCTGTGCTGCCTGCCCTCAAAGCACTCACCATGTCTTTAAATCTGTTCCTTCGTAAACCGAGTGACTAATTATGTGTTTAGTGAAAATATTTAATTTAAGAGCCTCAAAACTTTGTCAACATACTTGACAGTGTTTGGGAGAAATAAAACTACCCAGTGATATGATGTCTCGTTTATATGTAAATTGTGGAGAAATTTGGGAAAGCAGAGGACTGCCATTACAAACATTACATAGATAACAAATATTTTGCGTATTTGCTTCCCTAAAACTTTTTGCTGTGTTTCAGCTGGGTTTATAAAAATAAACAAGTGTTTTGGGTGTGTAACTTGCTGGCCTGATTCTCAGAGCTCAGCGTGGCTTCAAAATCGGGTTCCTTTCATATGTCTCAAAGCTGGGCAGCAAGAATCATCAGTCTTTTTTAAAAAATATAAGCTTTTGATATTAAATATGTATTCAAACCTCCTACTGATACCAAGAAGAGCTAAATGCACATATTCCAAGGCGGAAGAAAGCTCTCATTTACAGCATGCCCAGTTGTTCTGGTTCTGAAATGAGACATTTTTGCAATGTTAAAAAAAGAGGTTGGGGATCAAGAGATCGAAACAGAGCAACACCTCATCTTTGGTGAAACTGGAAGGTGCATTGGCAGAAGTGAGAGAGTGGTGTGTTCTATCCCAGAAAGACAACCTATACAACTCATGAGGCATGAGTTGTGAGGCTCAGAATAGCTCCTGATGGAGACCACTGAAATCTGTAGGACACAGATAACATGTAAGAGCACTACCTGAGGGGAATAATACCAGAGAGAAAACGGCCATAGAAAACATGTTGGTTTTGTAAACTGTCGTCATCAGTAGCTTTCCAGGGTTGTCTGTCTGAGCAAAACAAACATTTCTAGGTTGCAGGACTGGAAAACTCATAATAGATTCAGGTTATTGTGCAGGGCGATGCCAGGCTGGGCTATTTTCATTTTCATCTTCAGATGAAATAGAGTAGAGAACAAGTCTCTGCCAATTTAACTTCATCATAATCCCATTCAGTTACTCCTAGTACATCTGGGAGGTTGAAGATCGCAGCCGTCAGTGGGGTGATCTGTTGCCAACAGCAATTGTCTCTTCGTATCTGGTGCCAAAGGCCAGAAAGGCTAGCAAGTCCGTTAAATGATCACTGCAGCATGATGGCTCTGAAGTTAATTTCAGAGATTATAATCACACTAGGCAAATACTCAAAACCTGGGCATGCCTGTAACCTCACTATGCTGTTCTGGCATTGACTCAAAATGTAGCTTGTTATGGCAGGAGTTCGGTACAGAGCACACAGATGAGCCGTCCTGCCCTGCATATACAAAAGAACCCATTATCTCTTAAAAAAAAGACAAAGAGCCCAAACTTGAATTGATCGGCTGAGTGACTACCATCTCACCAATTAACTGTGTGCTGGTACCAATCAATCTCTGGCAGAAAGCTGCCAGTTTATTTCAAGTGTTGCTAACACAGAGAGCCATTTATAAAGGTGGTGACACAAATGCACAATCAGAAGTCACTGATTTTTGTTGCAACTGGAATGTGAAATAAGAAAGGCGATATGCATCCTTACTTCTGTTCTGAAGAAAGCAGGAACAAGAGGAAATGCATCTCATGCCAGGCCTTTTTTATAAACTGTTAATGAATGGGAAGAGATGTTTTAATAAGTGGTAAATAAATGGTATAAATTAAATCCAACATATTCCTACTTAGTCCTGGAGATCACAAGCCATCCTGTAAAGATGCAGTAAACACCAGAAAGGTGAAAAGCAGTAGAGACAGTGCTGTAACTTCATAAATATATACAGATAGCCATCACTGATTAACTATTTATTAAAACATCTCTTCATCTCTGATTAACACATTATAAACTATTTATAAGCACTTTTGCAAACACTGGTGCAATCCGTGATGATTTGCAATTATTTATCCATTTGTTACAGGACTTGTCATCATTTTTAAGCCTGCATGTACTATCTATAGATGCAATGTTAACAAAGCAGATGGCCAAAACAAAAAGAAAGGTTACAGATTATAAGAGCAAGTAACAAACATACTATAGATGGACAGAGGGAAAGAAGAGATTTACAGCCTGTCTGGGCAAAGTTACCAGTCGCAGGTAATGCAGTTACAGATGCCCAGTGGTGCAAAGCCCCATAAAGCAGCTATGGATTCAAACCCAACCAAAGTCACTCTTGGCCATGATGATGACTGCAGGACAGACCCAAGACAAAGCACCAGGAATCTTTCTCTGTGTGAGGAGAAAGATTTCTCATAGATTTGTTACGAGAAACAACAGTCTCACTGAGTTCATCACAACCTGTATGAATCAAAACCTTTCCCATCCGAAGAGTAGTCCTTTCATAATGGAGAAAAACATAAAGGATCTAGTATTTGCCTGGGGAACAAAAATATTGCACTCATGTGACCTTGGTCACTGGCTTTCTGCATAAGTGAGTTTCAGTTTCCCCTGAATGTCAATAATGGTATTGATTTCCTCATGAAATATTGCTATTCCCTTTACTGATGTAGAACTTGTCCTGAGAATAAACTGAGGCCTCCCTAGCCTAAAGCTGCTAGCCTTATATTTTCTGAGCCTTAGGTGTTTATTTATTTATTAAAATTCATACGTATGCTGTGTGTTCTGAAAATGAAGTCTGTTACTACCTGCTTTTGCCCTATACTCCGGGATTGTATAGATACTGTTAATGACCCCAGCTATCTGTGGAAAGGCAACAGAGATTTAACAATCCTACACAGGTTATGTGAGTAGAATTTTTCTTTTCAGGGGTGATGTATTTATTAAGAGGACATATTATTAAAAAAAAATAGAAGACTGTTTTATTGTGATGTTCTTCAGCACAACAAAATTCTTTGTAACGCAGAGGATTTATTAATCACATAACCTGATCTGGAAAAGTATTAAAGTACTAAATTAAGAATCAGGTGAAGACAATCCCCACTGAGATGCTGAGATAATGTCTAAGCATATTAATGCTGGATATCTTACTTTTCCCCCCAATATTTTGAGAGGATCCTATTTCACATTTTTTTTACAGGGAGATGTAAAGAACAGAGGAAGTAACAAAGACTGCAGCAGGATTCAATTGATCCAACTGGCATGATGAAGAGGCTCTTGTCAAGCCAATGCAGGAGGAATCTTTCAGAGCTATTAGAGAATAAAATCCAAATCAATAGGTGACCCATAGCTTCAGTTCTCTGAGAGCAGGTAGGTGATAAAGACAAGTCTGACTCTTGGTGTGTACGAAACCAAGCAGTTCTCAAGAAGCCTGAGATTTGTCTTGGTCTTTTTGTTATGTCTTTGCAACCATGAAGTGTTTAAGCATGAGACGGGTCTTGACCACGTTAATGCACAAGTCACTGTGGTCACTGGCCAATGGTCTGTCCTTGGCCTGCTTTGGAGAAAAAGTCACGCACATTCTGGTCACAGCAAGTTACCCCTGTCAAGAAGTGAGCAGTGACCCAGGTGCAGTCTCCCATAAGCAGCAGTTAAATCCCTCTGAAGACACTGAGGCAGTTATTCGTGTTTCTCAATGTAATGAGAATCCCACTTAAGTATCATTTTATCTCAACTGTTTAAGGGTTTTAGTGAGTCTTTAATAACAGGCATTCTTTAAATGGGTCTCACAGGGAAGACTCAGTTGCATTCCCCACTACAGACAGCAAATCCAAAGATCACTATGTTGTTTAAAACATTTGTAAAGCCCTAACACAAGGGTTTAAATGGCGCTCAGGTGATGAAAAGGGCTTTGGACAGAGCTTGAATTTCATCCCCAGGTAATTGTAGCATTGACTCTCCCATGGTGAGGTTTGCCCCCAAGGAGAGCAGCAGGGTGAACGTGGCTGGAGCCCCGCTGTACAAGGGTGCAGCAACATGCCTGCCTCCCTGCCTGCTTTATTTCTGCTTTCATGGGATGATTTTTTCTCTTCACACTTTTTTTTTTTCTTCATTTAATTATATGTATTTTAAGGAAAACAAAACACTAGAGTGAATCTAATTACAAGGAGTTTATTGACTTGAACCTCATTCACAGCAGACTCCTAACCCCCATCATCTTTCTGACGAGCCAGACGAGGCTGAGAACTGTTTCTCCCTGTTCCAAGACACCTTGACCCCGATTTGATTTAATTGGTCTCTTGCAATAATGGAGTACTTGCCAAGAGCCAATTTAAAGGTGCTACCATCTGATTTTTTTCCCCAATAGAAGGATTAACCCCATTAGCAATGAACTCTCTGCTGCACATCTGTAACCTTACAAAGGAACATAATCCTGTCTCTCTCCACTGGCTCATTTTTTCTTCTGCAGTAAATACAAATCATTAAGAATCTCCTCATCCTCCACCACAGTTTGGACCTGTCATTTCACTGGGTGTTCAGAAGCAGACAGTGATCCCAAACAGAGATGGGCCAGGATTTGAACCACTGGGAACACTTGCCAATTCACTTCTGGTTTCCCTTTTTAAAAAGGCACAGATAGTATTTCACTGGTCCTGGCCAAGCAGTCTGGCCTCAGGCCCCTGCTTGCCTGGTCCAAGATGGAGACCAGCCCTGCTGAGGGGGGCTGTTAGTGACGCCCATCCCGCCCACCCTCTCCCAGTCAGTGCCTTCCCTTGCCTGCCAGCCAATCACCTCTTCACAGGTGTCCCTGCTCCAACCAATCTGGAGTGGCCAGCGCACCACAGAGGTGGTCAGAGCACCAACAGCTGCTGCCCCTCAGGGTGGCATGGCGCACGGGGGGGGGGGTCAAAGCCCCTCACGCCTCAGGCTCGTGGCAGTTCTCTGTTCAATCCAGTCATTCCATCATTGTGCCAGGCTTGGCATCTCTGCTTGCTGTGGAGGGCCCTGGCTGTTTCAGGGCAGGGGCCTTCAGGTTGTGGGTTGGTGCTCGGCTCTGAGGAGGGCTGAGAGCAGAGCGGCCATTTTGCAGGGACACTGCAAGACGTGGCTTTCAGGCACAGTTTGGGTTATTTCTTCTCCCCCTGGATTACTTCCTCTTCCTCCCCAGCCTGTCTGTGGGATGGCAGAACAAAAGCTCATTTTCCCTTCAAAGCCTCTCAGAAATTGGCTTTTCATGTTTTAAGAGAGCAGGTTTTTTAAGTCCAAAGGCTCCTTTTGAGCCCCAGTGAGGCCTGGGAATCCTGACCTCTCTCTAACAGATAGCTAGCAGCAATACAGCTGTAAAAGGAGACGTGGCCACCTGCAGCGTGAGGGAGCTCATGCTCCCTGGGCTGGGCAGGGTGACAGGGTGGTCGGGATGTGGAGCAGCTCTTCACTCTGCTCCCATCAGACCAACCTGAAAAACATCCCCAGCTCCGTACGTCAGCCTGACCCTGCCTGTGTCCTCGTCAGCAGCTGTCCTTCTTGGTCATCACTTCAGAGCATGCCCAGGGGACACCTGTGTGCAGCTGGGATTTGCTTAGGCAGCTGTTTTCCTGCAGCTTAAAAATAAATATTGAGATTTCAGTTAACAACGAGCTGCAGGTTGTTCTCAGGCTGGGCTGCAGCCAGTCTCACTGCTATCATCACAGTGCCAGTGAAGCCGGAGGGCCATGTTGAAGGCATGCAGGAGGGAGGGAGCTGTATTGGAGGCCTGGCTGTGGTTTTTACTCAGCATGTTTTTAAACATCTAAGTTGTTTTTAACAAGATATAAGACATCATGAATAATTAGGAGAAATGGAGTTACTCTAATTCACTAATGAAATTGTATTCTTTGTAGATAAGAGGAGAGACACATAAGGATGTCACACTGTATAAGGAACAGAAAGTAGATGTCTCCAGCAGGCTAATTTTATACACTATAATGCCTTCCTTATCATTAATAACACCATCCTAAATTTAAAAAGTGCTTCTCTTCCCAAAGGACCCCAGAATGCATTATAACTGTCGGCCTAGTCCTGAGGGCAGATACATTGATAACAATTTTAATAAGAAATTTGCCAGATTCAAGCCAGCAGAGGGTGATGCTTTCTCCCAAGGCTGAAACGCAGCCTCTGCTAGGGTGGAGGAAAGCAGCAGCTCAGTCCCAACATCTCACAGCCAGTTAGTGGAAGCTGGCTTAGAAAAAGGCTGATGGAAAGGAAAAGCCTGGTGCGAAAGGAGCATGCAGGACTTACTGCTGGCTCCTGGGATGGAGGCAGGGCCCTGTGTTTCGCTGGCTCTCAGCTCATAGGATAAATTAGCCGTTTGGCTGCTCTGAGCTTGAGTATGCTGTGGAAAGGAAGGTGTTGATAAATATTGTCTAACAGAAACCTGGTACCGATGAGGATCACGTTTGTTATCTGACAGAGTGGGATGTTAGTGGCGAGGTAGCGCATGGGAAATGACACATTAACATGCACCTGCTCTCTGCGGTGCAAAGTTCCGGAATCCCAGGCTGCGGCCAGCTTGGGAGGAGCAGGAGGGGCACGTTTGCCAGAACTGTGAAGATTTTGTTCTCGAATCCCAAGTATGTCCATTCAGTAAACTTATTCTAAAATTAGAGTAACCTGTCACTTCTTGCTTGCCAGGGGAGGGCATGGGGTCATGGAGTGTGATTGTAATGCCACCAGGATCTTTTATGGGATTCTGCTGCTTTCAGTACACCAAAGCTGAGCGGCTAGTCTGAGTGTGAAAGTCTGCCAGGGTCGAACTGAAACCCTGCTTCTGTTAAACTTGAGGATTTTTGCCATTGATTTCAATCAGGCCACAGTTTTCACTTCTGGCCCTTTCAGTTATTGGAGCACAACACAGTAGAAGACCCTAACTATTGCTGGGTGGAAAGAAAAAAATCGTGTATTGGTTTTGGCTTGAAAGTTCCAACATTCGCTTGTGAATTTAAAATAGAAAATCTATTTGCCATATGTTCAATTCCAGAAGAACGACGTCTCTGGAGTACCTGCTTCCTTGGGTTGCTTTGGATAGAGAGGGACTGCTTACAAATTTCTTTGCTTTTCCCTCTTCTGTTTTACTTCTCACACATTAAGAGAGCATTGACATTTCTGTGCCATCTGGCTTTTTTTTGTTGGTGGTTTTTTTAAGGGGCTGAGGGAAGACAGATTCAGGGTAAAACAAGAGTTTGTGTTGCTAGACCAGCAGTCAAGAGAGTGAACAGGGGGAGCCCACACTGGAATACTTTGCCAAGGGAGTCCGTGTTTCAAGGAGAGGATTTAAGTCCTGCAAAAAGGAGAGGAAATCTCCACACATCTGAAAGGTGGGTTGGTTCTGGCACAGCTAGATGTTCCCTCCACAACGGCTGCTGCAGCAAAGAGGCACAGTGGTAGACAGCCCAAGAATTGCTGACAAGCAGGTTACTGTTTTATTCATCTCTCTAGAGGCCAAGAAATATTCAGACAAATGAGGTTGTCCATTTTAAGGACTTGAAGGAAGTTTGAAGTCCCCCTGGACCCGCAACCTCACATGTTTTAAGGTAGAGGTTGATATATTTGAATGAGGCTACTGTGAAAGGAGAGAATTGGACTTGCTGGCTAGGAGATTTCCCCCTGCTCCTGTTGGATTCATCAGTTCTCGTTAGGGTTTGGACAAGCCTGGGAGAGGCTATTTCCAATTAGGAGGAGTTCTCAGCTTGAAAAACAGTAAAGTAGGGTTTCTTGTGAACACTTAATGCAAACAGTTTGGGGCATTCATAATCTTATCACACGTTTCTTGCAATTTCTCGCATTTCCCAGACAATTGGGTTTCTTCCTAACTTACACCAAACAGCTTAAAAATTCAGTCTGCCCTTGCTGACCTTGTACAGCTGAGGAAAGAGGTCACGGCTGAAACTGTCAGCTGCAGTGATTTCAGACACAGTGTCTGAGTGCAGTGTAAGCAGAAATTTATACTGTTTAATTTGGTTAGAAGAGTATGTTAAATGCCCAGAGAAAAAGCCTAGACTGGAGCCTGGCCAGTTGGTTCACGTTCAAAATGTCTTCAGCAGGGGCAGAGCTGGGGGCTGACATCAGCCTGGCCAGACAAGTCCATGCATGCATTGACACACAGATCACCCCCTGCTTCACTTCTAGGGTGACAGGAGAAGACGACATATGAGCCATGAACAAGATCCTGTATTGATCCTTCACAGCATATAATTTATGTAAATTGCACTTAATATATGTAGATAGAACTGACATTTTCTCCTGGACGGTTTATCTCCAAAGTCTCTCGCAGAATGATCAGATTATGACTCTGCATAGCAAGAACGTCCCTTCTTTCAACCCTACAAACCAGATACTTGTTTGTTGTTAGTACAGGCAATTCAGTTACTAATTCCCAGGTTTAATATACAATATCAGGTTATTACACTGCATTGTATTGCACTTACTGAATAACATTACATGTGGTTTATATTTCATTTCAACTCCATTTCTAATTTTGCTGTGGTGGAGTTACATGACCAAACAGGGCTGTGGATGTTACCTGCTGTGTTTGTATTGCACTGAGTGGCTTCTAATTCATCCTTTGTCTCTGTCTGTTTCTCCCCAACTTCACTACTCCTCTTGTGTCCACTCAACTGTCTCCAGGTAAATATTTGGTATTAAATATTCTTTGTCTATCGCAGGCCAAAATGAGACTTCTTATTCAACTGTTTCACAACTAATTAAGCCACATAACAACAATGAGTGGTTTTAATGTTTTTCTACATGTTGCTGTTTGGTGGCCCTATAATGCTTCCTAACGAGATATTAGTGGGAGGCGGCTTAACCTGGTGTTAAGAAAAAGAGCTGTAGACCTACATGGGGCATGGCGCTAACCAAGCTCTTTAGGATCTGAAGGACTACATAGAGGTTTAGAGGGCCTGAGTTAATGCCTAGTTACACTACAGGCTTTTCTTCATGGTCAAGTCACTCAAACTATGAAGTCCTGCAGCAGTTTGGGAGTACTTTCAAAAGTGATGTCAACACTTAAAAGTTCTCTGGAGTCTCACTGGAAGTCAGGGGGATTCATTACCCTAAGCCCTAATCCTTCATAGACTGAGACATCTGAATTTCTTCCAGATTTCTGTCTTGATCTCTGGACATAGGGATCTCACTATCCAAGTTACATGGGGGCTTGCAGAGCAAGGCTAACAGCAGTTCTGCTCTTCACAAATGTGCTGGCAGTGGGCAGGGAAGGGTGGCTGTGGGATGCTCACACAGGGTCTTCTGCCCACCGTTGGCCAGAACGAGACAGACAAATCTTCCCTGGCAGCACTGACGAGCCAAACCCTCCCCTGCAGTTCTGGTGCATGAAATGCAGCAAGTGAAATGAAGCAAGTTTGTTTCTCCTATGAAAATTAAACCTAAAATACGTAACAAAGCACGATAAATAGGGGAAAAGAAGGTTAAGGGTAAAGTTCTGCAAGCTCAGCACTGCACGATGGGGTGTGGAGGAGATGTCGGCACTCAGGCAGTTCTGGGTCTTCAGACTTTTAAGAGTTCTTTCAGGCTTCACAGTCTTTATGAAACCAGTTATTTTCCTCTTATCTGGGTCCCTTTTAATTCATGTTTCCAATCTGCTGTGCTAGGGAGAGTGTTTGTGCTGGACTGAGCAGGAGCCGGGCAATTGCTGAAAAGGCTCCTGTAAGTATTAACAATAATAATGTGCACTTTATAACCATGGTTAGTATTAAAAGACATTTGAAAAACACTGGACTTGGAATGAAAGGCTTTTAAAGCCCCAGCCAAGCTATTTGCAATTAGAACACAGTAATGTACATTCATTTTGTATGTAAGTTGAGCTCACAAAAATCTCCTTTTTTGTCCATTAACAAAACCACAGTATCCCCATGAACAAGTCCCCTTAATCTTCACAGTGCATAGTCTGTGATCTTATCCTTAGAAAAGCTGTGCAATGTCGTGCAGCTCCAAGAGAAACAAAAGCAAAGTCCAAAGCAAAATGGACTCTCTCCCAGAATAAATAGCACTGATTTGGGGGCACAGCAATATTTGAGGGTTGTTGCAGCTTGAATGAAGTGTACAATGTATTCAGATCCCAGAAAAGTGCAGAGAGCAGAAATTACTCCCACTCCTGTATAAAAATGAACGGAAGTCAGAAATAAAGGAGTTGAGCATGAGCACAGCAGTGACTCCCTTACCTCTCCCTGTCTGTTCATGTAGGCTCAAAAATAGAGAGCAAGAGGCAGAATGCACAGAGAATAAATGTTACCTGACAGAGCTTACTGCCTTCCTGCTCTGCCTTTGTTTCACTATCCTTATTACAGGATTCATAATTTTTTCTCATCTCAGAAGTGTGTATGAAGGTTGCAGGAGTCAATCTCTACTCCCCAAACAGATCACCACGGAGGGACTGGGGACCGTGTTTAGATATTCTTCTTGGGCTTCCTCCCACCAGCTCAGGGCACGTAAGCAATAAGGCCAAAGGAGTCCTTCTGGGTTGTGGTGACCAACCCCAGCTGTTGCAAGCAGCCGTGTTACATAAACCTGTCCATAAATGCATCTGACAGCCTGCCCTTATTATTGCTGTGAAAAGACTCTCCAAAAATCCGCTCCTCTGATGGTTAAAACTTTCTAATTTCCAGACTAAGTCTGTACTCGTTGGATCTTATGTCCTTTAACTCTTCTTACACAAGGTTCACCATGCACCCATTATGGTGCAGGGAACAGTTATACCCTGCCTAGCCTTTCCTTTTTGATATTTCCAGTGTTTTTCTTCTCTTGAAAAACAGGCTGACTATACTCCCTGGTCGTGCAGTAGCAGCTTTGGAGGACTGGCAGCAAATGTTCCACTGAATGACTTTCCTGAATGGAGCCTTATTTTATTTTCTCATGGCTGGGCCACTCTGAAGGCTTAGAGCCAGCCAAAGTGAAGCACCGGGCAATAGAAATCAGGCAAGCTTTCAGCTGTCTAAATACAGTTCATGAGTCTTTTTTGGATAAGCTCTGTTGTCTCCTTTTCATAAACTAATATGCCTGGATCTAACCAAGTGAAGAGTTGCCCAGATAGCCTTTGGTGACAGTCGTTGTATCCCCAGCCCCAGGCTGACCTCCAGTGTGTGCTCGCAGAGATTGTTACTGCTGTAATAAGTAGCCTAGGACAGATTGCAAAGAAGGCAGAAAAGAACCTGACTCACTCTCATCCTTAGCAAAACATCTGTCTTGCTGTTGTCAGATGAAATCAAGTATTTACTTTTGCACATTAAGAAATTTAAAGAAAAAGTCCCTGTGGAGAGGGCTGTCAGCTCCCCGAGGAAGTTATTTGGTTGGACCTAAAAGATTTATGGGAAAAAGTGTTTTAGCTGCCCCCAGAGCATCATACCAGCCCTAGTGTTGTTCCAGCTATTTTATCTGACTGTCCTTACAGGTATTTTGGGTAATTTACCTGCACAGCCAGCCTCAGAATTGCTCTTTTGAACGCTATTGCTCTTGTTTGTGAAAGCACCACTCTCAAAAGCAGTATTTCACCATTACTGTAAAACATCATCCCTGCAATTATCGGAGAGAGTGTCTGTAGGAATCTTATGGGAAACATGGTGACGCCTGAAGCAAGCCCCAAATCCTAAACTCAGTCTCATTAGTGCCTGGCTGTGACGTGACACTGTCTTACCCCAGCATGAGAGGAATGAGAATTTGGCCTTTATACTGTCATGTGTGTGGGCACTGGATTAGCTCAGATGAGTCCGGCTTCTTAAAAGCACATTGCTTTTGGAAGAAGAACACTGCTTTATTTCCAGCATAATTCCAAACAAAGAGTACAACACGATGAGGAACTTCCCCAGCCTTGGAGCTAGCTCTTACACTGCCTTTCCTCTAGCCCCTTTCCAACCGGCCACCAGCTCCAGCGCTCTGCAGAAAGCTTTCCAGACTCACTGGGAATTTAGGCTTTTGTCTCAGATGATCACTATACAACCCACCTGGCAACTAGAGCTGCAGCTTTAGAGACATCATAAGGGAAAAAAATGGGGAAAGGTGATCTTCAGTCATCCGTGTGTATCGCATGAACGTCACATTTGTTCAGCAGATCTCCCTGTTGCAATAAATTTGTCAAAGCTGGTACCAATTTACAGGTAAAAGAGGTTGGAGGGATCTTAATTACAAAGCTATATCTTCCTTTCATAAATTGTAAGTTAAAAAAAAAGATACATCGGTTTTTAGTCACCTGTCCCCCTCGTCCTCTGGAAACAGTGAAGAGAGAAGAAACAGGAATGGGAAGAGGCAATATCTAAAAAAGATATCAGAAAATGAAAAAACATCCATCAGAATGGAAACGTCTGACTTCAGGAGGAAAAAAAAATAACATTTAAAATTGGAAAAATCACCTTGACAAATTTCAACCTTCCATAACCACCACCTGAGGAGGGAGCTTGCAGGAAATCCTTTGCTCGCTGTTAGGTACATGCACGGAGATGTAAAATCAGTTAAAGACTGTTACCTTATCTGTTTACTACACAGAAGTGTTAGCTGAAAAAGGGGTCCATCTGCTTAGACTCAGAGTTGACCTTCCCTAAAGAAAAGGCTTTTAGATACGGAGATTTTGTTTCCAGATTTCTTCTCATTTAATTTTACAGAATGACTTTACCAAATGGGAAGTGCGTATGACGGTTTGACCAAATGAGAAATCCAGGTAGTGACAGCTGTTCTGGTGTCTTGTATTATATAGTGCAGGCACACACAAAGCAGGGGAAGGAAGGTTATCAGTGTTACCAAGACATCACTGACGAATACAGCAATCACAGTGGAGCCTGACTGACATTTTCAGCAGCTCCTGTACTTAAATGGGCACAGATGTAGATACTGTAAAAGCACATAAGCAAAGGTAGCTCCAGCTCAAATCTTGGCAGTGTTGCAGACAGGATGACTGACTGTGCCCAGTTGTCTTCAGGCAGGTGGCTTACTTGCTAATTGTATGCAAAACTGTAAAAATTAAAGCCATCTGAACTTACTAAGAGGAGGATGAAATGTAAAGCTTACTGTGACATTTATTCAGAGGAGGATATTGTTTTCCTGGGCTGCTTGGTTCATGTATCTCATTTTTGAACGAACTGCGCTTCACTGTGTCACCCGCTGAGTTAACAATTTGTGACAATTACAGTAATTATTCTGCTACAGTAGCAGTGCCATTGCCCAAATATGTTCGAGGAATGGCTTTGCTTAACTCAACAAGAATACCATGAACCTGCAAAAACACTTGTGAATTGAATCATTTAATTTTCTGGTTCTGTTAATTCACAGTATCGAAATACCTATAACGCTGTTCATTAAAGGAGCAGTAGAAAAGTAGGAGACAATTGATACTGTGCTAATGAAACAAAAGCTTTGCAGTCACTTTGGGAGAACTCAGTTGCACAATGTGTGAATGTATGTCTTCTCTGCAATCTGGAAATCAGCCAAGGCCAAGAATCAAATGCAAAGGTGGCTCTAAGGCTGGGTCTAGCTTGGAGCCAAGAGTAGGACAGTTGTCCTTGCATCAGCAGAGTGAGCCTGCACAGTCACCCCTTGCTTTGGCCAGGTTTCCACCCCAGCACCAGGATTCGTGTCCTGCTGGAGAAGAGCCTGGGTGGAGGCTGCCCATGACTGCGCACCGGGCTGTGTGTACACCTCTGGGTCCGACACCTGTATTTCTTGTCTGTGAAAGAGTGAATAAGCCTTTCCTTCAAAGGAGGCAGTTGGAAAGTGCTTCTCTTAATAACCAAATTATTATATGTGCCACTTTTTTGTAGCACTCTTCCAGCCTTATCACAGCACTTTTTCATCTCTGAGCACAGTCTGTATGACTCCTCAATTGACGGATGTTTATTCTTGAGGTCGTGATCTTTCAGCCAGGATTTTGCACAGAGCCTTTTTCTTCCATTCCACCTTTGTATTTTAACAAGAAGTTGTGGCATGAAAAGGAGAGAACGATACTGAATACTCCATTTAATAAATGGAAACTCAGCAAGGGCACTAGAGGACGTGACTACTTCATAACTTCCAAATAATGCTGGATGTGAAGCAGGGAGATTATTCTGGATGGGTCCACTTGATTTCTTGCCAAGGTCAAGACTGTGGCATTCTTGATGAGGAAGAGGTTGCTTGAGTTGCTTCATCAACTATTTACTTCAGGTTTAATGACATCTCAGTGTTATTTTTCCTCTGTTCTTGAGGTGCTTGCTGTTTGTCACTCCATTGGCAGCTGCGGAGGTCACCCATGTAATGCTATGAAAGGCAACATATATCCAGACTTCTGTCAAGGCTGCACCGTGTTTTGCCTCTTCATCAGAGTTAGCATTACTTTGCAGTTTTAAAGTAATTATTTCTGCACTCTCAGTGGTGACTAGTCTCTGATTCCTTATAGACTGGGTCCTTTCTGGTCCTGAGCTACAAAGAAAAAAAAAAAAATTCTGTCAATAATAGGTTCTGTTAGGAGTCTGTCCTTTACAAGATCCCAATTTTTTGTATGTTTCTATTTTTCTCCTCTGCAAAATATTAACCTGTTATACTGTGGGTCCTACCTCCATTCTTACACTAGATCTCAGGTCCTGTCTGTCATGGACTGTTTTCATGTCAGTGATTTTTGTGAAGTTAGTCATATTGTAATTTGACTTTTTTTCCTTAAAAATCCTATCCTTTTTGAATAGGAAGCAACAAAATGTGGGTTCCTGGATCTCTGCTGGCTGCTGGATTTTCCCCAGACCAACAGTGGCATTTGTGGAAGACACACAAAAAAATGCCAGAGGCATCGCAGCAGTTGGATGTTGTGGATGTGGAACAGACTGTGGAACAGTTAAAGCGGCACAGTGACAAAGTATTGAAAGGTCTGCGGTGCACATCTTACCACCCACGAGTTCTCCCTGCCCTTAATCACCAGGCTGCCTGATACTGGCTGGAAGTGTCTCGTGCTCCCTCCTGGAGTCCTTCCATGGACTGAACAGCCAAATTTGAAACATTATAGCCTTGTTTATAGCAGACACCTTTTATAGACCTTGAGAAAAGGGGCTGGGAGGGACTCTGAGACATCTTTAGATTACCCCACCGCCTGCCCCAGGGCAGGATCAGCCATCCCTAAGGATGAGAGCTGCCTGATACAAAGAGCCCTGGAAACAGATCCCACAGTGCCCCAGGCAGATCCTGTCACACCTCACCTTCCCCCTTGACAGCAGTCATTCCTACAGTTTTGCCTAAATTTTCCACGAACAAGATTCATTATTTCTTGACCTGTGCCCAGGCAACAAGCAGAGCAGATCAGTCCCTTCCTCTCCTCAGCAGTAGTTTTTCCTGAGGGGTTCCTCAAGGACAAACCCTGTATAGGCTGCTTTTGACTTCACCTATGTGCCCTGATAACAAAACAATGACATCTTGTCTTAGCTTGCAGTTTTCCTCTGTGACAGCAAACACAAGTTTGCTTTTCCTAAGTAAATAAATTCTTTCACTTCTTTGTCAGGGATGGAATCACTTCCACAGAGTATTTACAATGCAAAGCCCAGAGCTGTGCAGGAAGAGTGTTGTAAAAGATGCTTTTCTCTCCAGGCTCCCTGGGTGAGGACTGAACAGCAAGGTTGAGCAGTGCCCTTCCCTGACCTGGAGCTATCATCTCCTGCGATGCTCTGTGCACCACGAGGCAAGTCAGGCATTAGAAGTCACAGCCTTGGAATATGTATTTGTTCTCCACACGATGGACAAAACATAAATGGGGCAAGAAGTGGGGCTGGATGCAGAACAACACTTTTGTTGCTGAAGAATTCAGGGTTTTCACACTGCTTTAATCTGCTTGGAATGAAAATGAGAGCATAGGAGCTTCTGGACAAAAAGAAACCATTAAAGAGCCTCTCTGCCTCTGACCCTAGCTGCTAACCCAGCACACAGCTGACAGATGTCTGAATCTGTCCCGTGAACTGCATCCTCTGCAGAGCTCATCCAGCAGTGCATCCTCGCTATGTAGCTTCCTCACTCCTCTGTTCTCTTTCCCGCGCTCACCACTGCTGGACTCAGCTCTGCTAAGTGTTACTGCTCTCGTTACATGAATGGGGAGACTGAGGCATGCTGAACTAGGCCAAGAAAGTCTTCATCCAGATCCCTGCAATGTTTACATTTATTTTCCTAGTCTTTTCACTGTTTTTTGTGAAACCCACGGCCAGGTCACTCCAACCCAAGGTGTGCCCCTTGTAATTCAAGTTCCCCAGATCAAGAACTGGTCACTGGTCAGGGTTTGTTTGGGTTTTTTTGGGTGGGTGGGGGGTGTGAAATGTTAGTTGTTGTGGTTTCTTTCCCTTTAGGAGAGTATAATTTGTAAAAGCCAAAATTTTTGATGGGAGCTGTTTTGACAAATTTCTCAGTTCAAAACCATTTCCTTCAGAGGGAAGCATTGAAACTGTTGAAACAAGCACGTCTGTATTTTTTAAACAAAAAATGTCTTGATTTATGGTTCAAAATAAGTTGAAAATATGTGGGACAAAGGAAAGAGTCGATTTTAGCTTAAAAAAACGAAATGACAAAAACATCTAAATCAAAATGAACCCTATGTTCATATCACTTACATGCAATGGTTTTATAGCCCCAAATTATTTATTTAACATTTATTTTCATTCTCAGGCCATGAAAAATCTCTAGTTTTGGTACTTGTCTTAATTGGAAGGGGATATTTTTTTAGAGGGTGCAGTTTGGAAAGCTCCTCAGGTCACAAAAGCTGTTTCTTCCCCTCTGGCATTCAGAGCTTCTCAGTTTGCAGACTCAGCTCTTCCCATCTGAAATGAGAGAAATCCCTCATGGGTGTGCAGACAAAAGCCTCGGTGGGTGAGACTGCCTCCAGGAGAGGACATGACACAAGAACCCAGCGGCAGTTCTTTCTCCCTCCTGCCCTGCGGCTGTACTTACTTTGCAAGAGTACCTGAACTACAGTCTCAGTCCATGAGACTTTGCCTATCCATCCAAAACAACCCTACTTTTTGCAACAGTTTGGACCATGTTGCTGTCACATCTCCAGAACACCAACCCAACATGTGAGACCCACTGAGTCCTCCATGTCCATGAAGAGGAGGGAGGATGGGATGCCTTGGAGATAGCCATGGCACCCCGAAGTGGCCATGTTTGAGTCTGGGAATGGCAGCAAAAAGCCACTCTTGATTCCCCTTTCCAGGGACCAGAAGACAAGCAGGCACTGGTCCTGAGTATGGGGAGTAACAAAATGAAGCTGGGCCACCTGTGGAGAGCTCAGTGCCTGCCATCCCACCAGTTACAGGAGGAAACTGGGAGGTGATCTGACTAGATCCAGGAAAGGGTGATTTTGAAGTGGGCCAGGGATGAGGCAGGGTCAGAGCTCTGACTCCAGAAATGTTGTGCTGGGATTCATGTCTGTGCTCCAGAAGAGGACAGCATTTGTGCTTGATCCTTGGAGGAGTGGGACAGCCTTTGCATTTGCCTTCTGTTTCCCAGTGAGCTCTCCTCAAAGAAGTCTCTGATTTCCTCTGACTTGCCTTTTTCTTTCAGCATAGCTTGGTATCCACTCCAGATGTTATCCAGGACTGCTGATTGGCTAAAGTGAACCAGATGTGAAGATTTTTCTGATACTGAAGTGACTTTGGAACAGGCACCATCAACTTACACCTTAATAATACTAAACCATACTGAGTGCCCAATCCAAGACCTTACAGGAACAGTCCCACTTATTTGGTGACTTCAGTGAGATTTAAATAAGGCTTATAAGCCTTGATGAAAAATTTTCCTTTCCACCAAAATGTGGTGTGTTCTGTGTTGGACGATGACAATAAATCTGCCCCCAAAATGTGGCGTGTTCTGTGTTGGATGATGACAATAAATCTGCCCCCAAAATGTGGTGTGTTCTGTATTGGACAATGACAATAAATCTGCCCCCAAATTACCTACATCACTCAGGCTTTCTTTAGGTGAAAGATGAGCCTATCTACTTCTTCACTCATCTTACCTCATTTCAAAATTCCTGACAGTCCCTGAGAAGGGGAGCAGAGAATGGTGATGCTGGGCAGGTGGCAAGGGAAGCAAAAAGGCTAATTTGGTGTCATAGTTCAGGAGCCAAGAGTGTATTAAGAAACTGTGAATAAATTTTGCTTTTAAATATTACTTTAAAAGTTGCTTTACTTAAATTCAGTAAGGATAGTGTATTGACCTTCTCAAGGTTAATGGCTCAATGTTTTACTAAGAAAAAGCATATGCAAGGCCAAATTGATTCTTATGTCAATTATTTCTCTGGACAATATAAAATGTATTTTGATACATTTTCCATAATACCTGGAAAGATATTTCTGCTCATCAGGTTATAGCTGTTCCAGGCAATGACAAGGGTGCTGGGAGTGTGCTGATTGCTTAAACTACATTCCTGATACATGAGCATTTCTTCCACTGCAAAAACCCACTAAAAGAAGTAAATTTCCCATGAAATTAGATGAGGTCTGATCACTTCTGTCCTGCCTTGCCTCCAGTGCAAAATCTTGGCAGTTGAGCAAAAACTCAACACAATCCAATTTACGGAATCAATTGTGACAACTCACATGGATCTGAGTTTTACCTCCCCTGAAATCTTTGGCAAAACATCTGCAGCTCCTTGTTAGCATATGCAAATAGATCTCTGGATATAATTACTGACAGAGAGGCAGCACTAAGTGAGGGTGTGCCCAGTGCTGGCCTTCAGGGATGGCTTCTTATGCCAGTGCCTTGTCAATACTTATATCAATGACCTGGAAGAAAATCTGGAAACATTACTAACAAAGAATGCAGATGACTCAGATTGGGAAAGTAGTAAATAACAACGACAACAAGCCATAGATACGAGTGAGCTTGATCACTCAAAAAATCAGATGCAATCAAAGTACATCTTTTTTAATACAGCTAAATATATAGGCATGGGTACCTAGATGAACATATGCATATACTCATGAGAAATCAGCGTGGCTTGTAAATGTTCCATATGGGTAAATTATGCATTTTGCAAGCATAAATACTTTATTGCTGCCAGACTGGTAGGTTAGTATAGCTTGAAGGAGAATCATCCTGATGTGTTGCCAGCCTAATGAAGACAGACACTGAACTGCCTGTGCACCATCTCCTGCTGCAGCCCAGCGAGGCTTGAGAGTTCTGACACAGTGAAGCTGGTTTTGAGTACAGGTTACATGAAGTTGTTACCATCACATTGAGATAGGTGGGCACTAAGGTTCCACTTTTCCATGCTTTCCCTGTAGGAATTCAGTGCTTAGGACAGTAGGATGGGCGGCAACTGAGGATTAAATCTTCATGCATGTGCAGGGCACCTTATCAGCTCCATCCAGTGCAACTTTCCTTTTCTGATAATCTCTTTGCTCATTACAAAATGAAGCAAGCCCCTAACTTTCACCAGAACCAGGGAGCTGCTGCATTTGCAGAGTCCCTTGCAGGTGCCTTTCCTATCTGTGTCTCTTTCTTCCCCAGGGCTGTTATTCCCCTCTGTAATAGAATTGGGTCTCTGGAGTAGTTGCTCACGGTGCTGACAGCTTTTTGATTAATGGCAGTGACAGCTCAGTCTCCCTGTGCGAGCTGGGGAATGCTGCACAGGGCTTTCCCTCCTCTTGGCTCAGCCTTTACCTCTGTGGAAATCTATTCATCACAGCAACCACCTGGCAGGTAAATTCAAAACACGCAAACTCCTGTCATCTGAGCTAAAAAAAATGGGCAACATCAGCACAGTAGTAACAGTATTGTTGGAGGTATGAGGATAAAATGCAGCAAGGTTTGTAGGGAGAGGCAACATCATTTATTAGACCACGTACATACTTGCAGAGGGGGAAGTGGGACAAGCGTTTGGACACACAAAGATTTCTTTAGTCTAAAATCAAAGCAACCATCTCCCAAGCTGAACAGAGGTTGAGACTAACTGCTCTGGGGTTATATTATGTTCATCTGTTAGACAGTGTGGGAGAAAAGGGGGTTGGTACCTGGAGATCATCTGAGAAGGGCAGGAATAAAGTCACAAAGCTTCTTTGAACAGAGGCAACCAGCTAGTTTTCACTGCCCTGCTGATGGATTAACCAGGGATGGAAAAATTTACAATATATCATAACACTAGCAACTCTGCTAGTCCTTGATTTTTAGCAGCCAGCAGAGTTATGAATTTTAATTGGAAGGTTTAAATGCAGAAAATATCTACCAAGGTCTTGTTGTGCTCTTTGACTCTGGAAAAAAGCACAGAAATCATAGCACTGAGAGCTCTGACAACGTGACACAGGGTGAGGGCTGTGTGCAGTGCACATAGGGGAGGGGGCTGCCGGCACTGCTCCTGCCACTAGCTTGGCTGATGAGCTGAAAAGACAAACACACAGAGACTTGGAATTAATACCCCCTCCTAACATAATAAAAAAGTTAAACTTTGCAAGCAGGATCCCAGTTTTACTAAGTGGCAACATGGAACAGGGGGAGAGAGCAGGAACATCAGTGGCAGAGAGCCAGGCAGCTGAGACTGAGACCCAAGAGCCTGAACTTAGCCTGCGCCTGCCCACCAAGCATCCACAGCCTGCACCTAAGGCTAAAAAACGGGGCCGTTCAGAGCTTCATGTATTTAGAAGCTGACATGCAGTGAGCTTGTGTCAAGCCACAGCAAACCCAAGGGCTGGGTTTGCACCGAAGCTCTAGGAGCGTAGTTGGAAATAAACTTTTTGGCCATAACGGCTAAACAACAGAAGCCACCGCTACTGCAAAAGAACATGCAGCAGGGATAAAACATGCAGTGGTTGATTCCTTATTGCAAAGGCCCCAGGAAGGAGAGAGCAGGGTGGGAGGGAGCTGTGAAGTTTGAGACAGACCATCCTAATCCCCTCATAGGCAGAAAGCATTAGCACAGCCTTGGAGAGAATTTGTTGGACTCAGTGGGGTGTGTTGGGTGAGCAAAGTGCTCGGCAGAGCTGCTGCTCACTGCACAGGCCAGTAGCACCCTGATCCTTTGCCATCTCGTAAATAGAGGGAAGGGAAATCAGTTTAATCCAAGCTCAATGTGTATTGGAATATAACCTAAATAAAACAGCCTGAAAGGCCAAGAATAAATCAGCAAGGAAAGAAATCTCCTTGTGCTGTGTGCCGTCTGCTGAAACTTCCCACTTAGGAGCTGGAAAAACCCTTTTTGTCTCTCGCTTTGGATCTGTTTCTTCATTTCCTTTCACACACGCAACCGAACTGTGCTGTCTGCTGCCCTCACGTCCCAGCAGCCTTCCCCCATAAACATTAAAGCTGGGGCCCACATGAAAGGGAGCACGTGGTAGACCGGGAAGATCCCTTGATTGAAAGAATTTTTGAAAGCTGATTAAAAAATTAATTGCAGACATGTGATAGCTGTCTGCAGATGCTTCCTAGAGCCACTGGGGCAGTGGCAGGAAGGTAACAAAGAGGAATTCTTTGGGAAGGCTCTAATTTTTGAATTGTAGGGGCCTGAGGCAATTTTGGTATTTATCAAAGGACTCAGAATTCCAGTGGAGTTAGGGATTGAAAACCTGGGTTTTCAGTTGATATTTCAAGAGGCAGACCCTGGCTGGTAGACTGCATCAGATACACGGCAACATGACTCCCAGAATGGCTCTCTCACTAGCTCTATCCCTCTTATGTATATTTGATGCACATGGTCACTGTATAAATACTTCACACACTTCATTTTCTTTTACACAATGTTGTGCAGTAAGGTCATTTTGTGTGCATTCTCTGATGTCTACAGTGGGGTTAAGCTCTTCACTGGTTCAGGCTCTCGGCAGGGACACAAATGCCATGGTTTTACTCACAATGCAGCCTGTTTGCATGAAAATACTATCTATAAAAGATGTTATCTCTAACCTTGCTGCCTAATTTGGGTGCAACTGCCCAACAGATTTAAAAGTTATTAAAAGGAGACTAATTCTCTTTCTCTCATGCACAAACACAGGATAATCACGTAAGCCTTGTTTCCTTGGGAAACCAACTGAAAAAATAGCACTAGCATAGAAACATACTGTAAGATGTGAAAACAGACCAACAGCCCTTCCAGTTGGGGAATGTGAGAAAAGCCACTGGCAAAGTCCCCTGAGCTAGCAAGGTCAGCGCAAGTAGGCTGCAGCTTAGAAAGGGGAGCAGGCAAGCACCTTTCCACAGGCTGCAAAAGCAGCATATGAATGTGTGAATGCTTCACTAGCTGCTCTCTTTGAGCTCGAATGAAGGCAAAATTGCTGTTAATTAATGCTTGACATAACAGTATAAATCAGACTCTGCCATGGCAAAGAGAGGTTCACAAATGGCCAATTATGTGTGAAAGTAAACTGTGGGTAAGAGCAAGTGCCCTCCTTAGCAAGGGGCCAAGAAGCAACTGTCTGAGCAGATGACCCATGTGAGCTCGCCATATTTGTGTAGCTGCCACTGGTCCTGTGTACACGTCAGCTGGGAAATTCCCATGGGACACCCCAGAGTGAATAAGGCTTAGTGCATTTGGACTGCTGGGAAAACAGCACTGCAAAAGATTGCAGGATTGGCAGAGCCAGTCTAGCCACTCTCCTGCAATTGTTTCATACCTATGACACAGTGTAATCAGAGGAGAAAACCTCCATCTGCAACTCAGCTCCAGTCACAGTACTTCTGTTGTCTAGATAAAACGAATGAGACAGCGAGCACCAGGCCAGATACCTCTGCCGGGATGCAGCATGGAGTGATGCTCATGGGGAGAGCCCAAGATGTGAGTCTCCCTGGGGGGAGCGTGCCCATTACTGTCGCACTGGTCTTGCTGTAAGGCACTGAACATGCTGTATAACACATGCTGATTTTCAGCTGGGTTGCGTTGACCTGGACAAGTCATGCTAAAGCTAAAAGTTTTGACATTTGCACTCCTTGAATTCTGCCTGTCATGTAATTAAACCCACTGAGAAAAAAAATAAAATTATTAGCTGCCTGCCAAGTGGTGAGTTGAAGCTGCCTCAAAGGGAATCCTTCAAACACCATGCTCTGGCCTCTTTATTTTCCTTTCATCATTTATTTGGCTATCTCAGTGCTATGCGCGCGCACACCACATCCTGTTTAAACACAGACTGCATCTTCCTCAGAAAAGGATGATAGAAATCACTATCCAAGATCAAAGCAAAGGACAGCTTACAAACAAGCCGAGATAAAAAAAAAAGGCAAAAGTGTTCCTCAAATGTTTCATCTGTGATGTTTTTTCATTGTATGGGGGAGTAGGAGGACCTCCACTGGAGGCTGTGTGCAGTCCTGGGGTCTGGCTCTCAAGGGGAATTTCAGGCTGAAGCAACACACACAAGGTCAGCCAGGGCCAGACCTGTCTGACTGTCAGGAGCTGACAGAGACACCTTTCCTACCAAAATGATCACTGAGGAGGCACAATTGCTCATAACAGTAGACGCTGGGAGTAAGTGCCAAGAAGGGAGAACAACTTTGTAAAGAGCAACGACGTGGGAGAAGCTGCTCTTGTAATTTAGGCTAGACATTAAATCAATGTTTCTAACTATGGGAAGAGCAAGATTCTGGGATGGCCTTCGCATGGAAATAAGGAAGCTGATCTAGTTTTATAATGGAGCTTGGTACGTTTATGACCAGGGATCTGTGAACTGTGTTCATACAGAACCGGTGATCCAAAGCAGTTATGTCCAACAGTGGGAATATTTTGTTCATTGTTTTTCAGTAATAAAAAGCTTTCACCTTTGGCCATGTGAGAGATGGGAGGAAGTTATCAAGGCTCCAAAAGTAGTGTATAAGTGAGAACTCTGTAAAATAACTCTTGCAAGGAAGAGGGAAAGACCTGTCAAGATCTGTGCAAGGGCAAATAAAGCACTGTGGGCCAGCATACCCTAAGCTATTGATTTAACTGGCTCACAGACATCCTCTTTGGATGTCAGTCATTTCCGAACTGAGGGCTGGATGCAGCCATGATGGTGGTGAGAAGAAAAGGAAGCCTGCAACAAACCAGATGTTGCCAAGGGGAAAGGGGAGAGAGGCTACTTCCTCCTGAAGTCCCCAGATGCTACCAGCCCAGAAAGAGGTGAGCAACTGGAAAAGTAGCAGGGCAGTGAAGAAAACTATAAGCAGAAGTAGTGCCCTACAAGGATCAACAGGACTTCTTGGTGATTAAAACTCCTTGACCTGAATTGAATAAGAACTAGATGGAAAGCGGCTGGGACAGACCCTGTCCTTGCCATGCCAGGGATAAAGGTGAGAAGGAACTGTAGATGCACCTCTCTGTGGTCCCCTGAAGTCGCCCAGTGCCTCTAAGGGAGCATAAGGGCACCAAGCAGGTGAAAAATCACCTGACCATCAAACCCACCTTGTACCCAAGTAGAGGAAATCTATAAAGAAGAGTGGGGTTGGAACCACACTCTCCATGTCTTCTTCCCACCAGCTGCCTGAGGGCAGCAGCGCTGCCTGTCTCCCTTGAGGAGCTGTGGAGCAGAGCCCAGCACGACGGGCGAGCAGGCACTCCAGCACTCAAACCGTGATGCCTTAAATACACTCATGTAGGGTTACAAGATTAGACCCAGGAGGATAAAGTGAATAAATCTTGCCAAGAGAACTTGATTGCTTTTATGTGATATAATTGCAGAGTGAACTGAAGGAAGGGAAGAGAGCAGCTGTACTTGGGTATATGCTGGGATCTGAGTACAGGCACTTGGTACTGTGCCTCTGAAAAATGGCATGTTCAAATTTTCCAGTTAAGCAATAGCTAATTTTGTAAGAAAGTGATTTTGTTCCTGTGAGAAGCCCACCAGAGGCACAAGGAAATGGACAGTCCGTGTAGGAGAAATCCATTGCTCACCAAGAGAAGCACCACCTAATATCTTGCCCCTACCAAGCTCTTGATGGTGGGTAGAACCCTTAACACTGCATGTTGGAGTTAAAACCTGCCTGCTATTTTCATACTGACTGAAATTAAAGGCTTCTTAAGGGAAAAAGTGGGTCAGCTGCTACGAATCAACAGGGCTCCATGGAAGTCCATGGATTCCTGCTGATTGACCCCAGCTGGATAATCCAGCCGGTTCTGATTTGCACTGGCTTTGCCACTTACATTTTCATTCGTAGCCCTTCCAGGACAGTTTATGTAATCTATTAGGATCCACCCACTGATCTCCAAATAGTTTTCAAAAGCCAAAGGTGCTGTTTGTGTTTTGAGATTGATATCTTGCTGGCAGCATGATTCAGGTTTCCGGCAGCAGGTATGAGGTTTAACCGCAGGAAATGAGCTTATTTTTAGCTGAAGCATTCGCTGGAGGTTTGTGTAAATGGAGTTTTGCTGGGTGTCCTGTTTCTTAGGTAATTGAGTATAAAATTTTAACTCTTGCTTTTAATATAGAGCCTAGTCTGAGGAAATAGTTACTGAGTGGATTGAGAAAAATTCATACCCAGGTAAATACCTAAGGCTGGGAGGGATGCATGAACTGATAGTCCTGGAGACTGGCAATTTAAGATCTCCATGAGACTTCCAAGCAGCAAATGAGTGTTGGGCTAAAGAGAAAAACACTGGTTTTGATTCAGTTTTAACTTGACCCTGTGGAAATTGTCTTCTTTTCTTTTTTTCTAATGGGACCTTGAAAATCTGATGGAAAAGTCTAAATATTCTTATGGAAATTTTGTGTTCATCAGAGGCTGAATTTCCAGCTCGAAAATCAAAACAAAATCATGATGACAGAAAAACACCAATCAACCCCAAGCAACTATCCACTTGTCTCCAGAAATCTGGGCCTGTGATTGATTTAAGTATGCATAGAAATGAGTAACCGGGAGGTTCGGCCTTTATTTCTCTTCTGTGGGACCAGGTATCCATTTTTTCAGTGGGTTAAAGTTGTCTGTGTCTTCTAGAGCTTGATATGATAAATTCAGCATTATTAGAGTGCCAGCACCTCCTCTCTGAGGTCCTCGGCAGGTGCTCGTTCCTGCTGTTTGTCTGTGATGGGAAGGTCTCAGACCTGCCCAGCTCATTTCACGTGGTGCAGAGGTAATCTCTCCAGCTTGCCTGGGGGAAGAAGAACAGATTAATGCTGAGAAAAAAAGCTTTTATGGGGGAGCAAAGCAGCAAGAAACAACGTGTAGCTTACATCAGCATTAGAGGCAGGTTTCTGTGAGTCCATAGCTTGCTCCCAGCCTCCTAGCCTGGTATCGACGGTGCTCAAGCATTCAAAAAGCTTTTCACTGCTGCTCCTTTTAGGGTGCTTTTGTGGAGGAGGAGGATAGAGGACTGGCAGCATGTTGGTAGAGATCTGGGAGGGGGAGCGAGGGTTAAAGCTTGAATCCTATCAAGTTCATTCCTCTGACAGCTCAAGGAAGGGGAAGAGACAACCCCCTCCCCTTCTGCACAGCTATTCCAGCATACAAAAACCTAATAAAGAGGATAATGGATTGATTCAATCTTTAAGGGAGGAGAGCGCAGCTGTGCATTGACTGCTGTGTGTGCGTGGCCCCCAGTTCAGCGTGAGCGCATCCAGCACACACGCATGCACACACACGCCCCACGGTGCTCCCCTCACATGCGTCGATCCATGTGAGGGTAGATCTGACACGGTGCAGGAGACATTCGCCCACGCAGATCTCATTAGTTGTCTCGAACAGGGAAGGAAAGGAACATGACTGGAGAAGTCCTAGCCCTCCTTTCTGTCTCTCTCACACACCCATGCAGAGGGAGGGGAGAGAGGGGCCAGAGACAAGAAAAGCTTTCGGGGGGATTAGTGAGCGTGGCTGTGCTATAGTGATGAATTTTTCATCTGGCCTGAAGTGTAATTGTAACGCAGGGATTAGGGCTCTGGGGAGTTCTTTGGCTGTTGCTGTCGGGTGCTTTTTAGCTATCGATGAACAGAGGGTAAAGGCAAAAGTTGGTTGTGCTGCACTTGGGGGAAAATACAGCAAAGCAAAGGTGTCTGGAGGGGGCTTTGGGGCAGGAGCGGGAGGATTTTTAACAACCCAGGTGTCAGGCTCGCTGCTGCTGACTTGGATCCAAGTGCCATGCTGTCTCTGTTGCTTTTGGTGGGGCCAGCTCTGCATCAGGACATTGCTGCTCCCCATGGCTCTGGCGGGACCAGGGCTCTGAGAGGGGAAAAAGGCCACGCTGCCCGCCTCCCTCCCCTGACCATGTCTTTTGTCACAGCAGGGGCTGGATGGGAATAGGGAGTCCCCAGAGAGCGTGGAACAGTAGGATGGTCTCTTGGTGCATGCATGTGCCTTTCTCAAGGGTGCAGGCTCTGAGGGTCCCCCAGGGCTGGCTTCAACCAGAGCATTGTGCCGGTTCCCACCCCAAAATCCAACCTTACCAAGCAGTTCTGGCCCATCTTGTTGGCCCTGGGCTTAGTGAAGAAGCCACATTTGCTGAAAGCTCTTGAAGCTGTAAGTCTGCCCTTCTGGTGTTACTGGAGCAGCAGAAGGGGAGTATCTCCAACAGGAGTCCAGACCAAGGGGAGCAGCAGCTGGGGATGGAAACCCTGGAGAGGCCCAATGGGGATAAGGACGGGGGGAAAACTCACCCCCTACTAGTACTTAGTTATTATTCATAATCAGCAAAGAGGAGATGTTACGAGGCTTGCTAAGATGCCGTCTCTTCATAATCTGTGCATACGTTTATCAGTGGAAAGTGTTTTGCAGTCAGGTGCAATGCCTTCTCTTCCACTGGCAGCTCTTCAGTCTAGCACAGAAAGCTGTGCTGTAAACTTACAGGAGTTTACAGGGATTCAGTGTGCGTTTGCAGATCAAACCATTTCTCTGCTTTGCAACCTCACAGCTTCCAAATCTCCTCCCTAGCATAAAACCACACTGGACTGAGCAAGTGCCCATAGCTGAAAGGGAAAAGCTGGCTGGTTTTTTTTTTTACTTTATTTAATCCACGTTATAGCCAGCCCATGGGAAATCCTGTTAAAAGATCAGTGTGGATTTTCTGAGTCAAGGGAATTGTTACATCTCAGTCAGAGAGTCCTTTGGATCGGCTGGGCTTTAGAAGGACAGGGCTGCTGCAAAAATCCCTGCACAAAAGGTGGGGGAGGCACACACTGGTCAATTCATTGGCCAAGTTCCTTCTTTTCTTAGTACTTTTCAAAGAAAAAAAAGGAAAAAAAAATCCTTTTCAATGCACTGAAAACATTGTGTGCTTCTTGCAATTGCTGATTTTATGTTGTTCGTTTCCTTGGTGCCATGTTGTTAAGGGGGGAAGCACCTGCCCTGGCAAAGGGACAAAAACCAGGTGCGACACAACTGCCGCCAACTCCATGGGATCCCCAGGGCTGGAATTTCGTATGCTGAAATATGAGAGATAACAAATTAAGGTAAAATATCTGAGAAGCCTAAAAAGCAATGGATTAAGCAGAGCACAGACAATGAGAAGGTGAACTCCAGTCTGTTGAATGAAATACATTCTCAGCCATGCAGGCAGGGATGAAGCAGGTTTTCCTACCAAGTGGCATGCAGCCCTGTGGGGCTGACCGTTTGTCTCACCCCAGTGCTTCAGGCAGTTGCTTGGTGCATAGCATCCTCCCTCCCTTGGGATGCAGAACAGGAGAGAGGGGGTGCTGATCCTCCAGAGGTTTTCTCCTTTCTGCCCCCAAGAGCTTATTCCAGCCATGTCCTTAAAGGAGTGGGGAGCAGAGCAGGGAGAGGGAACAGCAGGTCCCAAAGTGCACAGTACAGGATGCTGGGTTATGTACCAGGGACCCACCACTACTGGTCTATACTTTTCCCCGGACTCCCACTGCCGGGCAGGGTTCAACTGGTCCCTTGGTTCAACTTCTCGCATCATTCTGGGAAGACGGCGAAGCTTGTCTGAGCTTCCAGTGGAGAAACTGAGATCTACACAGTCTCCCCCAGCCTCGTGTTTCGGTTGCAGACAGGGCTCAGTGGGGTCTCTGGGTCCACTCCCCTCCCTGGGAGCCTGTTTGGCAACTACTTACAGAGAAGCAGCTTTTTCCAGCCACGTGTAGGAGCCCACACATGCTCCCCCAGCCTGGCGTTAGCCTTGAAGCTGCTGATGAATGCTGAGGCATTGGAGAACTTGCCAAAACACCAATTTATAGCCAGTTCTTTGTGCTGGAGGCTTATAAGGCCCCTCTCTTCCTCTCACTAGCAGTGGGCAGGTCAGGGAAAGAGCTGACCGAGCTCCTTGATACTCTTGCCCATCCAGCCATGCTCAAGACCTCATGTTCCCGTGTACAGGCACTGCCCTTGCAACCTGGCTGGCTCCAAGTGTTTGCTATTAGAGCAGCAAGGGCCTTCTGCATTGTTTTTTAACCTTGCTTTTGGGAAAAGAGCAGAAGGATTTCTAAGTGACTAATTTGGGAGGCTGGAGTATTTCTTTCTCCTCCTCTTCTTTCCCTCTTATTCTTTGTCTTTATTTCTTTGTCTGCTATCTAAACAATTTTAATTCCTCAGTAGCTACTTCCTCTGTCTGTTCTTTTCCCAACCTGTGTGCATGGGGTGGGATAGCACAGGGGTGATTTATGTGCACAGGAGAGACAGGGTGTCCCGGTGCATGAGCAGGGGGAACTGGAGGACACAAACAGAGGGCACTGGGTTGTTCCCACCTGCCAGGGACGGCTCTTGCAATGTCCCCGGCCCTGTCCTTGGCCATATGATGTGGGGCCACCCCACATAACCAGGATGGCATGTTTGCCAGGCTGTTGCACAAATCCCTTTTCCAACGACAGCCGGCCCTGCTATCAGATGGGAGCCAAAATGCTTTTCCCAGTCATCCAGGGAACATCCCTTGCCTCCACGCAGGGCCCCATAAGGCTAAAATTAGCAGTGTTTCCCTCTACAAAGCAAGTAATTAGTTCAGGAGAGGGCACAAGGAGAAGCATGAAGAGAAAGGGAGCTCCCCTTATAAAATATTTACCTCCTCAGCCTCAGTGAATGCCTCCCGAGAAATTTTGGAGAATGGTCTAATTAGGCTCAGAGCTCTGCTTCTGTTTCCCGCATCTTCTGCTCTCCTCTTCATTCATCCTTTATTAATGGGGTCTTTGCATGACATAAAGGGATGTTTGTTTCCTGAGGGGCTCTTTATCCCTTTGTTCTTGCAAGAAGGGAAAATTACATCTAACGGAAGGGAGTTTTCTTAAAGATGTGCAAAAAAAGTACTTTTAGATTTTTTTTATATGTATGCGTGTGTATATATGTTTATATACATACTCACACACACACATTCCTAAAACACAAGTTAGTGTTTCTTGTGATGACCTACAGTTCCCTGTAAATCCTTTTCCTGATATTTACCCTAGACATACCTTACTCTTTTTAACTTAAGGAATTCCTTTCTAGTGACACCATAGCTCAATGATAGAGGATCAGTTTCAAAATGAAACACGTGAGGTCTGAAAAGTATCCAGTGACATCTCATTTGACTTAGACTCTTTCTAATGTGGGAATCAAGTAATTGTTTTATAAAACTCAAATTTGCTAGAAGGGCTTAATGCATTTTTTAGTAGGACTGAGTAATAAAGTAATTGTAGATTTATTGCTCTTCTTAACACTGGGGGAAAGATACATCGTTCCACTTGGGACCACTTAAGCATATAGTGTTTTAAAGGATACAATTGGGCAATACAGATTTATTAATATTTAGAGAAGTGTTGATTCACCTCCCTTTTTCTTTTTTTCATGTGTACTTTGGCAAAGAAATGGAAATGTGGCTATGCAATGCCTTACCCACAGCCTTTAGGGACAGAAATCTGGCTTGGCTCTCCCTGATTGCCCCGAGTCTTTGCGGCAACCCCAAACAAATGCCCTACTCCCATCACAGCCCCTTGGCATTTGGGCACATGTTTTTATCTCCAATGTAAAGTGAAGCAAAAGACTGCTCTGAATTTTTTCATATAGTGAGCAAGCTGCTGAAATAATATTGCCTGGCAAGCCATTATGTATTTTTTATTACTAAGATAGTAAAATATTGAAATGACTTCCGACACAAAGAGAAGAGCAGAGGAAAACACCCAGGAGAAATTATTTTATCTCAGAGGCTTTAATTGAATGGTGTAAAACATTTTTATGGTAAAAGAAAGATGATTTATTTTGCTCTTATGATCATCTATACTGTAAAAGAATGCCTCCTTCAAAAAGCTTTCGCACTCCCGTGTTTACCTGCCGTCACTTATTTGGAGATTTCTGCTGCATAGATGATTCTCAAGGATAGATTTTTTTTTCCTCTCTACCTTTCTTTTTTTCTTACCACTGCCTAAAATCTTGTTTGTTTATGTGATTGACTCTGCAATGCTTTTGCATCCCTCAGAGAGCAGAGGAAGGCAGCGGTGAGCCGGGCATGCTCATTAGCAAACCTGAGCCTGATCTCTTCCAGGGGCCGAGCCGGAGCCCTGTGCACACCGTGGGACCGTGCTGGGGCTGAGGGTGGCAGAAGCAGCTCCTGCCAGTCCCCTCCTTTGCTCCATTGCACAGATAAGACCTCCAAGAACGGCATTCACTTTGGGTTGATTTTTGTAACATTCAGCAAACTCCCTGGTGAATGGGATTTGCTGTCTGGTGACAGTTCGTTACAGGATTTGCGTGTTTCCTGGAGAATCCTAGAGATACCATAATTTAGCAAATGATTCTTGCAAAAGAGCCAGGTAGCCCTGTTTTTATTGCCTCCGAGTGGCCTCGCCTGTGGCTGGAAAGCAGATTTCATCTTGAAGTTCAAACTAGTTGATTCTTCTTTCCAGACCGTCCTGGGTGCTGTGACCAGGGAGGGGACCTTGGTGCCACACGAAAGCTGTGACACCAACTGTGAGCTCGGGGGAGCAGCTGGAGCAATAAGGTCCTGCCTGCTGATGCTGCGTGTTGGAGGGTCTGGGGTGGGATCTGCACCAGGTCACGTTAAGGGAAGAACTCTGCGGAAATGCCCTGAGAAACTTTGAGGTCTTTATTTCATCTATCGTTGCCAGAGGGAGAGGTTCCCTCCTTCAGCCCTCAGGTTTGCAGGGTATCATAGCACAGCTTGGTGAGAATTACCCAAAAGAAACACAGTCCAAGAACAATTCAAAAGTCAGCAAATGCTGCTGACGTGCCCTATGTCAAGGGGATTCAACCTCCAAGATGGATCAGGGTAGATGCATGCACAAGCCCCCTCGTTTTGAGGGGCCGGATGGGAGTGTGTTGGTGATGATGGTGCTGGCTGGTCCCATCTCCTCTCCCTGTCTGTTGAGCAGCAATATGGGGCTGCAACTTTTTTGTGCTGGCCCAGAACTGATGGGGAGAAAAGGGGCAGGCAGGCAGCATTTAGTCCCATCTGGCTCCTGCCAAGGACCCTGAGGGGACACACGGGTGGGCTGGTGGGTGCCCCTTGCCCAGCGCCTGTCCCTGGGAGCTGTGCCGAGCTCTGCCTCTGCTCCGAGGCTCTGGCAGTGCTCACTTCGCTGACACTTTTTAAGAGGGCAGCTGTTCGCCTTTTGCTGAAGCAGCCTCCTATTGCTAAGGCAAGATGATTGCATTTCATACCTTCTCAGCTCTAATTTGCACTTCTTTGGGGAAGATGATAGGACAAGTTACATCAGAGCAGCTGCTCTCTCACTGGGTTTTAAAGGAAAATGAAACAAACCCCTCTGTATTTCTTTTAAGTTGTTTTAGTGCTTATGTAGTGTGCCAGGCTAAACATCTGTGTCAACAGAAATGGGGATGTTATAAACCATCGACGGGCAGTTTTTTGGGCTCCTCCTTTCTGCTGTTCTGGTATATGCCCCCAGAATGGGCGAATGCAATAGCATTGCCGGTTCACTTAATTCCTACCTGGTACCCCAAAGTACCTGGTGCTGCCTCCTGAAACAGCACAGCTCATCCTGGGTAGGAGCCAGTGGGGAAAAAAAGGACTTTTTTTTTTTTTTTTTTTTCTGGCCAGGCTCCCTGCAGAAGTGACTCTCCCTCCCTGAGGAGACAACCTGGTTCCCATTATTGGGTCAAGGTTGGCCCATCTGCTCATATGTCATCAGCTCAAAAGCTGTTTCAATCTTAGCATCTTGTCTGAAGTGCAAATATGGATGCCACAGATGGTTTTCTTAGCAGCCTGGTAAAGGTGAGTACCTCCAGGACTGAAAAAATAAGAATCCTGTGCTGAAATTATACAAAAAAATGTGTGCTGACTCTTTAAGAATATGTACACTATAGAGCAAGTGAAACCATAGGCATTGTTTTGAGTAATCTCTGAAGGGTTTTTTTTATTATTTTCTATTATTTTTTATTTTCCAGGGTTCTGGAGCAGACTGCTGACACACTAGAGGGCAACTGTGGGGTGCACATGATAAGGATTCCCTCACTGTATTTCTATTTTTTTTTTTTTTAATTAAAAACCAACATTAAAACTTGTCCATTTAATGTGTTAAATCCTGTCTCAGTGTTTCTATAGAAACCAGCTGGCTGTTTGTTACAGCATGAGGATTCCCAGGCTGACCTCATCAGAGTCTCCCTCAGTGGTGTCTCTCCCACTCTAGGGCCACGCTGTTATCTCTGTCGCACATCTCTGGATCTGCCCTCCCCCTGTGTCACTACTCATCTGTAATCCCCCTTCTACCCCCTGCCACCCAGTTCCTCCCATCACCCCAAGTATCTGAGGATGGAAAAGGGTTCCTGACACAAAGGGACCATATAAGGCTGGTGTTTGCAGAAAATCACCATTGCTGTGGCATGAATGATTTATATTTCCTTTCTTCCTCTGACAGCTCTTTGCCATTTACTTGATGCTGAAGGAAAACTACTCTCTTAAAATACCATTTAAATATCCCACCAGAGGATTCATGTACATGCATTATATGCCCAATGAAAAGAGAATCCCCTTGACTACATTTGACTTCCAAGTGTAAAATCTGCATGTTTTGCAAGCACACTGCCTCTTAATTGGCAGGAATCATCTGCATAAATCTAGCATGCCTATTCCTGCTGTGGTTCTGCATGTGGATCAGGGACTGCTGCAATGGGCCCCCCCCCCCCAAACTGACAGCTGCGATCGCAGCACCCTGCACTTCTCCAGACACTCTTCTCACTTGTCTTTCTCTCATGTTACTTTGATATAGCATGCTGTTTCACTGCTTTTGGCAATGTTTTTGCCCTGGGGAGCAAAAGGCCCGCTCCTACCGGCCTTTGTGCACAGCAGACTGTTTCCTCCTCCCCATCTCTCACTATGAAGGAGGCCAGAGTCAAAGCTGAAGCAGGGCATGGAGCAGAGCACGCATCCAGCCTCCCCACAGCCCGTTCCCAGGGATGCAGGGACACGAGCTTTGTGCTTGTGTGTTGTGCAGCATCCCTCTGTCCCTCCTTGCTGTGTCTGCAAAGCAAAAGCCCTAACGCGCTGCTGGGACAGTGGCTGGGGGTGCAGTCCTGCTGCATCACCCTGTCAGAAAGTCCTTGCTCGCTCAACCTGGGCACTGGGGATTCAGAGGAATGTGCTATGGATACACACCCAAATGGGGGATATTTTAGCTGGAAGGGGGCAAGCCCATCACCCTTAGGTGAGCTGGGAGCGCTGCTGCTCCTATTTGTCCTTGCCACAAAGGGCATGGCCAAACCTGCAGCTCAGAAGCCAGCACTTTCCAGGGCGGGTGTCATTCATTGTCGTTGACTTTCCCCTCTTCATAGCTTTCACCTGCTTCTTTCAGACCATCTCACTTTGCCAAAGATTATTGCAGAGGGCAAAGTAAAGGGCAGCATCCCCCTTTTAAACTGATTGACAGGATTATTTTCACTTTAGCCCCAGCACTTGGCAAGTCCTTGGGGCCTGGCTGGGTTTTTCTCCTCAATCACGAGAAGCAGATGAAACAAAACAGGAATACTTAGAGATGCAATGTGGGATATTTCTCCAGAACATCAATACCCCCCTGTTTCCTCAAAAGGCAGGTGAAAGCTCTCTCCCTCCCATTTCCAGGGCCATCTTGAAGCATCTCCTAAGCTGTTAAGTCACATTCTTGAACTAATTTTCCCGATTAGCCAACCCCCAACTCTCCCGTATTTCCTCCAATTTACCCATGTGTAACCAGACCCAGGATACTCCTGCCTACTTCTGCCTTCACCAGGTGCCCATGGTTAGTAGTTCTGAGCGTCTCCAGGTCCCTCTCCTATAAAAAGAGAGGCTTAATTACTCTTTCTCTAGCTTGCAAGAATAGTAATTAATGTCTTCTTCACCTCTAGCCTGGTATGGATGTGATGGAACTGTTAACACCCCAGGCTGCAGCAGAGGTTTGGGGTGTGCTCTCTGTTCCAGGCAGGTTGTGTTGGGAGGGAGAGGACTGGCAGCAAGGAGGTACTGTCCGAGGAGAAAGGTAAGAGGGGATCCTGGTGGGTTGCTAAAGAGCTTGGGTTAACTTGTTTTCTGCTATTGAGGTGCCTGGATGTAGGTTAATGTTTGGTAATTGTTTGGTCTGTCATCTGTTGTTGTCCCCCCTTTCTTTAAACCCAGTGCAAGGGTGAAATAAAGCTCTTGTGTGTGTCTGGAGGCATGTAATTCAAGTAGTGTTATCCTGAGCTGTTAGTCAGGGATGGGTCTGCTAGATCCTTACTGCAGGTAGGTTACTAGACAGTGAGAGATGGGAGGCACTGAAGGAGCCCCCATGAGGGCAGAGCTGCTGCTTGGTGTAGGTGGACAGTGTGTTCTACCTGTGCCTCTCTGTCCATCAGCCTTTCTTACTGTTATTCCTGGTAATGGAAGCATAAGAGTTCCCTTCAGCTGTTGAACAACCATCTGCTGGTGCATCCATCTACTCCTCGAGTTTGGGAGAATGGATGGAAAGGGATTTAACAGTAAAGCAAGGGAGAATATAAACACCTGAAGAAGGGAATTGCACTTTGGAAACCTTTGAAGTATTAGCACCTTTTCCAGTTTTCCCATTCTAATTAAAGACACAATACTGAAAGCTGGTTGTTGGTTTTCAATGCTATGTACAAACATAAAGCTGGCAGAAAGCATTGGACAGGCACACAAATGCAGAATGATGTTGAGATCAATACTCAGCTGAGTAATTGCCAGGAGATATTCAAATGACCTTCCAGAATAAGGAGCACTTTGTGTGATGAAGCCAACCAGAAAGGACAGTTAATATGGATTGGTTGGTACTCTGGACCTAGTTGTCTTAATTGTGGTGAGGTGAGAGTTATTACTGCTGTGAGAGAACAGAATAGTGAAAATTGAAGAAAAATAATGTATGGATAGCCTAGGTATATGGACGGGGGAGAAACAAAATGCAAGATGCAAAGGGAAATTTTGCAAGGAGGTGACTCACCCCATGGGGTAAATATTTAACTAGGCAATATATTGATGGTATATATTTTGGGGAATCATCTTAACTATGAATAGCAATGGCATTTCCAACAACCTGAAAGAAGATTTAAGAGGGCATAAAAAGAGTTGGCCTCACAAGAAAGGACAGAAATAGGGTTGAAACTGTATACTTCAAATACCTCAGCGGTGAGACGAAAAGTAAACAAATTGAGAAAGCAGCTCTTAATAATCAAGTGGTGAATTGGAAATAAAGCTGTTTCCTCTGCTGTGATTTAAGGCTGCCTTCTCATTCCCTGTTGTAGTAGGGGTCTGCATGTGCCTGGCGTAATAAAGCAGAACTCCCTCCCAGGTTGCACAGGGAGGAACGCAGGTTGTGTTGGCTCTGTGGAAACCAGCGCATTTAAATAGAGAAAAGCCGAGTTCATAATAACCAAGCCATAAATAAAAGGCTTTTTACACAGGAGTCCTTTTATCAAGGAAGAGAAATGCAGAGCATTTCCTTTATCTTGGCTTCTGGCTGCCCTGCAACTTCTGATGATACTTGGAGCCAAGAGCCGCTGTGACCTGTGGAGGAGCAAAGCTGGGGTCCCCTGAATTGCCTTTCAAAGGGGTTTTGTTGGGAGCACATCACCGAGCATCTGAGCCCAACTTGCTGCCTTCCCGCTCAGCTGCTGCAGAGCTCGACCTGACCTGTGTCACTTGAAAGTCCCTTGACTTTTCAAAAAGAGATTTGGTTTCCTTTTTCTCCTCTGTGCAGCAAGCCCAGCTGTGGAAATTCTGAAAAATTAGCATCTTATCACATCTGCACACATGAAAGCTCTTGGAAATGCTTTCATCAGTATGCCATGAGCCAGCCACAAGCGCTAATAGGCAGAAACAGCCAAATACATTTAGCCCATGTTCCACCAACTGTGCCGTATCAAAATATGCTAGCCTAGTGCCAGTTTTCTCTTGCATTTCAGATCTGCTGGAATTCCATGCAGAACACCAACAAGCAGAATATGGTAGATAGCAAGAAAAAAAAAAAATCCTGTTTGTGTAAATAGTCCATTAAGTTGCATCATACCAGCTAGTGTTTTTGCTTTTGCAAAAATCCCTGGGTAGTTGGAAACTGCTCACCAGCTGAGTTTCTGTAACTGTGGCTGCAGTTACGCAGGCTCTTAACACCCATCTCAATGGCCCTGCACCTTACATCATGTCTGACAAAGCTAATAACATCATGTGCTGAGTCCTGACAGCTGGATTGCGCGCCCGAGAGCTGGAGGAACTGGGTGAACCGATATCTCTAGCCTAAAGCTGTCACTTGTAAGGTGATGGCTTCATGGAACACATAACTTCAATTCTTATCTGCGTTTTAACCTGGATCTACTCCCATCCCTGCAACAGAGTCTCCCGACCTAAATCTGGGTGTGATTTAATTCTGCTTTAGGCCAGACATGTGAGTCAGAGCCCTGGCTCCAGATACCTGCTTGCGTACAGTCATGTGGGCAAAATGATCTGCGGGTTAGTTGTCCTTCTGCAGCCTCCCACAGCTTTCCCCTCTTTCACAAAGGACAGACAGGTTGTAACATCCTCCCACTCCTCTCTGCCCAGACTGGTGCGCATTTTATTGCCTTTTTAATGTATTGATCCCTCAGCATTGAGAGTCTCGGGTTATTTAAACACAATGTATTTTCTTCCCCCTTTAAGCAACTGCCATCTAATTTATGAAACCAAACTGATCTTCTACCAAATGCCTTTTGACTTGGAAGAAGGGATGCACAAGAAATGCTCCTGAATTAGGAACCTGAGAGCCCCAGAGCTCCCAGTGCTGGAGGCTCCTGGGCTGGGACTGAAATGCATCCCCAGGCTGGCAAGGAGAGAGGATCTAGCACAAGCCGAATGGGAGAAGAAACCAGGGGCTTGCCAGGCACAAGTTGCTCAACATCATCATATTTCAATATTTATAGAATGCTGTCGCCTCTCAAATGTAAAATTGTGCTGTTATCTGTGTATGTGCAGATTTTCTACAAATGCAGATATACTCACTCCATATGAGAACTCTTTCAATCCCTTCCATTATTTCCTTCGTAATCAAAGCAAAGTCTTTAAGAGCTTTTCATTTTCCTTCTCGCATAATAAGGATGGATTTTTTTCTCTAGTGCACAAAATCCCAGGCAACGCACCCCAAGGCACTGCATTTTGGGGGTACTGCTTCCTGGGTTTAGGAGGACTTGAACTCCCCAGAACTATCACCATCTCTTATAACCTGGGATGTTCACATCTTTACTAATTAGCAAAGGCTAATGATGCCTTTTTCTTGACAGATCTACCACAGATTAATGAGAATTTCCACATGAAACGCTGAGTTTCTGAAAGTTACAGTTTCCAAAACTGGGACTACAGGGGAAAGTAAATTTGGCAGGAAAAAACGTTACTTTATTGTGCCCTAATCATCATTTCTGCAACTGCTGTCTTCAGGGATGCCTTTAAAAGATGGAGAGGGCCCTATTTCTCCCCCCAGGTAACCTCACTAAAACCAGAAAAGCTTCATTTCTGGAAAAGCATTGCAAGTTTGAAGCAAAACAAGCACTACCTGCCCCAAATCCACTTACCTGCCTGCTGATACGGAGCCTGATTTTTTCCCCCTGCCCCCGTCAAGGATTTTTGTCATTTTTATGCAAAATTATGCGGCTCTACCCTCTACATCTTGTGATGTGAAAGATGTATCTCAGCTTAATTATTTACCCTGTGAAAACACATTTTACTCCAGGCAGATGGCTGCTGGCTGGGACAATTTCTCATTTTCTGGCAACCTCAAGACCTATAGGGACCGTATGTTGCACCGTATAGCTTATGCTATGGCTGTGCAGCCCCAGTCAATCTTTCCTTGCTGGAACAGATCTGATTTTTTAATAGCATGCCTTTCCTTGTTTTATCAGGGACTGTCAACAGCATAAAGAAATGCCTTAATAAATAGTGATACATAAATACTGAAACCCTGTATTTACCACATTCAGTGCACTTGCTGAGCTGTTCATCATCTAATGTTACTGGTGTTGCATGGCAACCAGTGTTTAAAGGTTTGCTGACTCAAAGAGCCTCTGTACTTTAAAAGGTTAGGCATATTTATCTGACAACTTCTAGCTTCAATGGGTCCTTTTTTATCTTTATTTGTAGCTGATGTTTATAATGATTAGGAAAACAATTTAATGTTGGTTTCCATAAAGCTGGGCATTTAGTATTTTTATATTATTATTATTTCTATTGCAGAAAAAAATTTGGGCCTGTCAACAAAGAGGACCCAGCATGTTTATTACTTTCCAGGTGTATTCTACATCACCCACTGTTGCATCATGTCAGTCAATGGGATCACTGATGGAGGCACAAGCTGCTGTGTCACCCAGGCATTATTTTGGTGATGCTCAGTGGGTGTCCTGCTGCTTCCCCATGGCTGGACCAGGCAGAGGGATGGTGGGCAGCATGGGATGGTATGGCCAGTGATGCCATGTACCTCCTGGGCAGCCCAGTGTGTTGCCTGCAGCTCGTCTCCTTGCTCATGGAGCTGGGCTTAGTGCTGAGCCAAGGTGCTGCTGGCTGTGCAGGTTATCAGGGATGCTTTCCCCTCTGCAGCGAAGCCTGGAGAAAGTCCAGGTGGCAGCCAGACCTCTGCTCCTCTTTAGTTGTTTGCCCCAAATGGAAAGGGTTTTCAGTTTTATTCAGAATGGAGCAAAACCTCAACCCCAGAGGCTGTCAGCATAAACCCGGAATTAGTCGTTAAACACAAACCCGGGCAGGGTTTAGGGTGGTTGAGGTTTCATAGCAGAAATTTTTACTATAGTGAAAATACCACTGCATAGCATATGGAATTACAAATTTCCAATCAAAAGGTACCAAAATTCTGTGTAACAGTACGGCATTTTCCAAAAAGTCCTCCAGAGGCCTCTGGCATTCCCGGTGTGTGCGGTGCTGTAGGTACCGTGCTCAGATGTGTTATGGGGCTTGGCAGCTGCTCATTTTCAGTATGTTACAGTATGTTATTAAATCCCAATGCTGTGGCTAGCAACACATTTATTTTTATCTATTAATGGAATGAATATTTGATTGATACTAACTTCTGAAGTTTGTCCTTGGCTTCTGCATGCATTTGCTGAAGGGTATTAGCAGTTTCCCATCTGTGTATTAAGATATTATGAGAGGGCCAGACCTCAGTGAATCTTTGTTTATTCAGCCTCCCATTTTGAGTTCCAGTTTTCAACGCAGAGGGAGTTTTCCATTGGTTTCAGCCAGTTTTAGCTAAAGCCTTTGGAGAAAAATTATAAACTCCACAATTTTTATGCAAGTGGGGCTTTGCGGAATGTCCTCTCTGAGATGGGAGATGAGTGACCTGCTCAGGGGAGACGGGGAGAAGGGATAATTTCTTTCTTTCCTGGAAAGCCATAGGGATGAAGAGCGTTTTCTCGGAAAGCAATAGCAGAGCGATGCACAGCCTGCTGTGCAGGTCCTCTGGGAAGGGCTAGGTGGTTCAGGCTGCCAGGGCATGGGGTTGCTCATGGTAAACAACCTTTAGGGAATATCATGAGTGAAGCTGCAGGTGAGAATCCTGCAGAAATGAGTTAATGCTCTTGTGTGTCTGCCACGGTGGTGCTGCTACACCTCCCCTGGGAAGTTAAAGCTGTTTCTCTTCCCTCTCACACACCCTGGTGAAGGCAAGTTCTTGTCAGGCAGTTATCAGCTCATGGCCATGCTGCTCCTCCAACCTGCTGAACCTGTGCTGGGTAAACAAGGGCTAATCAGTCACTGATGTCTTGTTCATGCCACTAGGGAATTCACAGGTGGTTTGGGGGGCTTTTTTTTTCTCTTCACTTGTTTGTTTTGTAAGTGGTGTTGCAGCAGAACTTCAAAAAAAAGATGCTGGAAGTCGTGGCAACTGGGAATCTGGGTTTGCAGTTGGCCTTTTCAAGCATTGTCAATGCATATTTTGCCTCCTGCTGCCAGCTTGATGCATTGGCAAAGGATGCCATGTTTAATTAATACTATGTGTGAAGGCTGCTGGAGAGGACACTGAGTTTTGCTTATTAGGAGAACAATACTTTTTCAAAGCAGGTATATTTTAATGGAAGGAAAAGCTACCTTTATGTTCCCCACAGGCAGGGGGAAGCAGTCACATGTGGACTTCTTCCATGTGTGTGGATTTCTTCATTTGTGTGGATTTCACAGCATCTGAATGCTGTGGAGTTGTTCTGCCAATAGTGTTTTTTTTCCAGATTCACTCTTCGGTGCTCTTGTTTCACTTGTGATCTGAAGGAAGACTGTGTATTGGAAATACCTTCCACTGCCTGAAGTCTTGACTAACACGATGTTCCTGCAAAGCAACCATGCAATGCAGGGCTTTGCCCAAGCCCCTTTCCCTTACCTGGGTGCTTGGTAGTAATTTTAACACCATCAGCAGCAGAAAAGAGATGAAATATCTCAGACCTTTTCTTGCTTGCATCATTGCAAGGTGCATGTTGAGCCAGAAGAGCAGCCCCCCTACATGGTTCCCTGCTGTGCAAACCAAATGCTCTGGCATGAAGATGTGGCTTAGCATGCCAGACTGTGCCCAGACAACTGGAAAAAACCTCTGCTCCCCATCCCATGGCTGCTACTGCCCAGCCCATTGGCGGTGAATAGTCTGGGCAACATCTTGGCTCCATGCAGGAAAGAGCTCTTGACCTTTACTTTTTGTTCAAGCTAATGGGCTGGGTTGATCAATGTAAATATTTAGGAGTGAAGCACATTTCCAGGGAGCTGGTCATAGTTACCATACTCTGCAGATTACTATCTAGGGTTTCTGTTCAAGAGGGTTTTGAAATCACTTCTCCTTCAGACTAATCAGTGGTGTCGCCTGCTACCAAGGAGCCCTTTGTAAGGCACTGACATAAATAAAAAAGAGGAGGAGCCTGGAGGTCAGGTATCCACCAAGCAGCTTCATAATTATTTTCTTCCTCAGATACAATATTAGTAGCCATTATTGAAAGAAGAAATTACTTTTAATTATTTTGCATCCTACATACACCTTGACAATACTTCATCGTTAACCCACATAAAAGTGCTCAAGCAAATGAAAAGGTTGCTATAGGCAACCTCCTTTCCACATTGCAACATTAATTGCAGGACTCCCTGAGTGGAGCAGGGATTCCCTACCCATTAACTAACCACATTGACAAGAAAGCAACAGCAGTTAAAATTAAGGAACTGAGCTGAACTTTGCCTTAAAGTGTGGGTTTTTTTCTTTTAACTGCCAAGCTTTAGCTATGTCAAATCATAAAGGACTTTGTTTGAAAAGAGCAAGAATTGTTTTTATAGAATGCAGTGGAATGAGTCGAAACAGTAATTGAACAAATGTATTCCAATAGAGGTATAATTGATACTTGAAAACTTAAATAATAATCTTCTAATCTATGTACTTGCAACAACTTACAACAATACTTTCTAAGAGGTAGTCTTTGTCAGGTTCTCATCCCTCCAAATAAATCTCTTGCTTTAGAAAAAATAAATTGTATTTTAGAAATTAATGGGTTCTTCCACTTGAGTTTATCCTCGAAAGTTAACCAAATTCTGACAAATCTATAAAGCAAACTACATTTTCTTTATTGGAGTCTGGCAAAGGATGACATTTGTCATGGATGTGCTTTGTGCTGTCCCTGGGAAAATCATCTCTTATTTTACCAAGTTATAATCTTCAGAAAAATTGCTGGGTTTGTACACTCAGTAAAGACTCACTGGGACATTGCAGAGAAATCCCTGAAGATCTACCTGTGCAATGAGCCTTGTTGGAGGTCTGCAGGCAGACAAGAAATTGCAAGCCTGGATTGCAAGGTGGATCCAGGCAGCAGCAATGAAAGGACTGAGCCTTGCCTCTGCCAGTGAAGGAAGAGGAAAGAGAGGAAGGTGAAGGGTTCACTTCAGGAGGGACAAGAGCTGAATTTGGTCAAGGCGTGGGGAGACTGTGTGACCAGTGGGAACTGGGACAAGGAGCCTTTGGAGATCTCTAGAAATGGCAGTTTAGCTATTTTGTGGCCAGCAGTTAAGTTAGTAATCAAGTCAAGGCGGTGGAGAAGCATGTGCTTTCTGAGGATTATTGCTTTCTGCCATACAGCCCGTGAGCACTTGAGTCCTGGACAAGAGCACAAACCAAAAACTCTGCTCTTACCCCCAAAGTATTTGCTGTTGGAGGGATACTTGCATGATTTCCAGGGATTTCCCTTCCCATCTGTTAGCACAATTTGCTTTACACAGTATCTCAGAAGAGCTGGACAAACCACCTGCCTGGGCTTGCTGTGAGGCTGCTGAAATCAATCTCTGCTAGGGCAATTTTTTTATTTTTTAAAAATGCATCTGTGGGCAGCTGGAAGCACAGCACTCATGTGGATCTCTTGAGAAAATATTGAAAACACTCCTTTTGAATGCAACCCTAAAGCTGCTGCCGACAAAAAAAGACAAAATTCATTATAAACCAAATTTCCAAATGGTTTTATAAGCTACTAACAAAGCCCATACTTGCTCCATTTTTCCCCTTTGTCTTTCTAATTAAAATGTAAAATTAATCTTACTGGAATTAAAACTGGGATTTTTTTTTTCCCCTTGCCTGGGATCATTCTGGAATAAGGACACCCACATTCCCTTTATTCACATTATGCTAATTGCTAAATCAGCTTATTATTAGCTACCCCTAGCTTTAATTAGAAGATTTTCAAAGAGGTGGAGAGGGCAGCTCTGTGTGATGCTGAGGAGACCAGCAGCAGTAGGTATCTGCAAACCAGACGCACGGCGAGTGCTATCTGCGCTTGTCCTGTCATTCCTGTAATGAGTGTTTTGACGTACAAGAAGTTGTCTGACGAACAGCCCGGCTGCGTATCTGAGCAGAGAACGTACACTTCTGTGAGTATCTGCTTTTATAAGGTCTGTTACCTGGGTGCAGCCGCACGAGTATCAGCACCTTTTGTCCAGCTACTGCTATTGCACAAAGTGTTTCTAATATGATGGGTGAGCTTTCATGAGGCAGAAAGTCTCTGGTGCTTGGACAGCCGTTTCCATGGCTGGGTGATGAGATGTTCCTCCTCCCCAGTGCAAGCACAGACTCTGTCTTGGACTGATTTCAGCAGCCAGTTTCTGGCTCTGGTCCTCTAGCCTGAGGCTTTGATGCTCACCTGGAGGAAGAGCAGAGCCACAGGGCAACCACCGCAGCTGCAAAGCACGTTTCAAGCCCAGCATCATAGATGTGGCCTAAACTAAGTTTCATTTTACTTAAGTCAGGAACGTTGAAAAAGAAGGAAAGCTGATTTGCTCAAAAGCTTTTTAAAATCTTGTCTTCATTATAAGTTTCTTGGGCTTTCTGCCAGAAAAATACTACTGATTATTGTTTACACCCTTGCCCATACTGAGGGTTTCAGCATCAGTAGCCTTGAGAGATCCTGAACTCACGCAACCATCATCCTAATGGACTATAGCTTTCATCACTAGTTAAGAACTATTTATATTCAAAAAAATCTAGACCAAAGTCACAGTGAAGTATGTCTGGGCAGAGAGTTTTACTGGAAAGAGTGATAAAATCAATCTCATACACAGATCTTTTTCTAATGCAATTATTTGCGTGGGGTCAAACTGTGAAAGCTTTTCCTTGGTAGTCAGCTGTTAGCACAGGTAAGCTTATGTAATTTGCTTGAAGAGTGGAATAAGGCTTGTTTCGGAATAAGTATGGACATGAACCAGGATGCAGGTCCATCCCTTATGGGCTCGACTTGGCCACTTTCTCTCATGTTAGCCACAATAATTTTCCCATGGGATTTCATTGGAATATTTGCAAACTGAGGTACTGTGAAGGGAACAGTAGGTGGGATGGAAGAATCTGGCTCTTTTTCCCCAATTTTTTCTCAACTCTGTATTATGAAAACTTCTGAAGAATGAGAAATTAATATTTCCAGCTGATTTTTTGGCAAGGATGAGAAGAGAGGAGAGGATTGGGTGATGAGCCAAAGCAAATAGGTTTGAGAAAGAAACATTTTCAAAATGTCATCAGCAAAACAGAGGAAACAAGCAAAAAAAACCCCCAAAACCTAATGCTGTCCACAGGAAAAAAATAAAGGGTTTCAGTCAACAAATCTCAGCTTGAATGAGATACAAGTGGATAACATACAACTTTCCAGTTTAAACCATTCTCAGGAAAAATGTTGCTAGGAAAAAACTAGAAGGGGAATGATTTCTTGTGTGCTTAGCTTCACAGACAGCACCCAGAAATGCCCAATTTTCCCTTATCTTCACTTGCTTTGGGAGGGTGTTCCTGGGCATGTGCTCCTGGGGTGGATCCATCCTGCTCAGCTGCACAGAACTCATCTTAATCATCTGCCACCACGTTTCACAGGGACCTGCTAATGAAAGACAGAAAGAAAAACCCCATCCTGGTAAAATCCATGTAATGAAATATGACTGAGCTAATATATACTGCCACCAATTTCCCAACTTAATGCCTGTGAGCAGCCTCACACAACACATCAGTTGGCAGTGCTGTATTAAGTGTTACTTCTTCAAATCGTGCAGCAAAGGGACTTGTCACTTCCATTTCCTTCACGGGTGCAATATTTGCTTTATAATCACATCAAATGAGGGAGGCAATTTTTACTTTATTCTGTTTAACTCTTGGGCTGGTTACCCAGGGTTTCCACCAGCTGTAGGACGTAGTGGAAGCACAAGGGCTGAGGTGGGTGCAGCAATTCGCTTGCTCACACATATGGCACGGACCCCATCAGTGCTTTAGCAGCTGCTGCAAACGTGACATCATGACATATAAAATTTTTTGTGCTTGTGTAAAGCTCCCTGCCCACCTCATTACAGGAGGGGGAGAGGTAGAACTGGCTTAGGCAAGCCAGCTATGTATATGTACTGAGCCCAGCTTTGAAAAAAATTGCCTTAATTAAAGCCTGGGGTATGCTTTCCCCTCTGCGATTGCTGGCAAAGAGCCTGGGTACAGGCTGGTCCTTGACATGTGGCTCTGAAGCCAGATTCACCCTCTGCTATGGCTGGAAGCCTCCAACTGGGATTGGGTTGGCCTTGCTTGGTGGTTTCTTGATCTTCTGCCTTCTTCACAACTTTGCCGTTGAGAATGAAACCCGTAGCATTGCTGGAAGAAACCCCATAACTTCATTGCAAGTGAATCTGCATCGTCCCAGTGTTTCTCCAGAGCCAGTGGTCTGTTAGGAGGCAGAGCAGCTCACAAGCCTTTCGTGCTCACCATCTGAGACCCAACAGTGTCCCCCAGGGTGCCTGGCTCAGCACAGGTGCCGATGGCATCACATGCCAGAGTGAAGGGAGCCTTCCCTCCTGCCGTGACGTATCCCAGCCCGTGGCACTGAGCAAACCCTTCCCCTCCCAGTGTGTGGGCAGGCGTGTTTCCCCATGCTGAGCTGCGTGCGTTGGGTACTGCAGTCAGGTTCTGATGTCTACATGTTTCTCTGACAAAGAAAAAATGCAAGTGCTTTTACTTCCTCTGATTGGCACACTGTTGCATGAAACAGCAATGATAGAAGAACGGCTTAGCTCCAGCAACTGACTGTGTAAACAAATCTGAGTCCAGGATATGTTGTCCATCAAAACCAGCCTCTAAAACCAATTTCCCGTTTTTTCCTTGTGCCAAGGCTATTGCAGTGAGAAAGCTGTTGTAATAAACCTTTCTTGACCTGCCAAACTGGAGAGATACTGCAAAGGTCATTATTTAAAAGGAAAAGTAAAAGGAACCCTGCTGGGCAAAAGGATGGATGATGGGGTTGTGCAGGAAGACTTTATGGGTATGAGGAAGGTTGAAGCTGTAATCACTGTGCCAGGGCTAAATTATAACATCTCCATTATTTTCTGGTTTGGTCGCTGTTCAATGCAGAAAACAATACTCCCTCAGTTATTAACATTTCCTGCTAATGAATTCACGTTTCTCCTGTGGAAGGTGGTAGGTGTTATGTGTGCAAGTGGTGTTTGATTAATATGAACATTCAGACAAGACTTGAACCCAACCTTGGAGGAGGGAGTTTGGAAACCTGGAGCTTATTACGAGCTCTTGCGCAGCTCTATTTATAAATACCTCTTCTGCTTTCATTCTGTTCACTGGCGGGGGCTGGAAGTGCCAAAATGCCCAAGGAAAAGTTGTTTTTATGACCTCTCCAACCTGGCCAGATGTACCAAGCAGGAAAAACTCACCAGAAAAGCTGTTTGCATTCAATTTCCAGCCCAGTTTTGCAAATTCACATGGCAGAACCATCACTCAGAGAGCAGCCTGGTAACAGCAAGAGAGAGTGGGGACAGCCTGCCATGTCTGACATGTCGCAAGAGCATTCAGAGACCGAAACACACAGCGGGTGCCTGTGTTGGCAGCAGTGCAGACAGGGAGATCCCAGCTCACCCCTGGACTGAGGAGAGGGGTAGACATGCAACGGAGGGGAAGCTGTTTGCACTCCCTTTTGCAGATGAGATGGGGCTGCAGCAGACTTTAGAGCTGCTCAAACCTGCCCCTGCCACAAGGACACCAAGGGACCCCATGTGCAATACTCATCGCACCTCCCTTTTGTGGTTTATGGTGTGAATGCCTTTCTCTGCACTACTCATCCAAACTCCCCATTAATGGAGAGAAGTAGGCACCCAAGAGGGTGATTCATCTTGTCCTTATAGAACTGTCTAAAATAGGTCAATGAATCATGCTCCAAAAATGCCTTTTTCTCCTACAGACTAGCAAGGGAGTTTCAAGGATGAGCTCAGATGTAGACACGGTGGACATCTAAGGATGCATTTGCCATCCTACCTCTCTATTTCTTATTTTTTGTGTGGGCTGGCCCAGGGAAGGCTTTTCAGAAGCTTGCTGGGAAGGAGCAGCTTTGCTACAGGGAAGGCTTGCAGGTATGATGAAGGGCCCTGGTATCTCCTATCAGCTGGGTGTGTCCATCCAGCCTCATGGACAGTGACACCCTCCTACAAGGGCACCGTGGCTCAGTGGTGCATCTTCAGACTTTATTCAGCAGGACACCAAAGTCTTTCCCAGGTACAGACAGGGCCTTGGACTTGCAGACAGTGGGTAGTAGCACCCAGAGGACTTACGGTTCATACCACTCTCCCAAATGCTGTTGGCTGGAGTAGCGTGGCCTCAGGGAAGTAGGTGGACCATTGAATAAACTTCTGCATCCACATGCATGCACATATGGCATGACAGCTTTTATTCTGACCAAGCCTGGCCCCCGCCAAGCTGGTGAGAGGCTCATTCCTTGGTCAGAAGTTTTCTTTCAGCCAGTCCAGCATCTCTTCCCCCTGCCAGTGGGGCTCAGGATGCAGACAGCTGCTCCTCAGCTTCTTTGCAGACTCCATTTGGTTCCTGACATCAGTCCTGGCCACGCTTCTGGTGCTGTACCTGACCGATCAAACCAGACTCATCTGTTTTAGTCTGGATCGCTTTCCTCGCTGTGTCACAATCACCATTTATCTCAGCATGCAAATGTGCCATGCAGATTGCTCTGAGCTTGACGAGCTCCCTCTAATGAATTGCTCAGGAGGGGTGGAGGTGGGTCAGCCCTTTCCACCAACAAGAATGGCCAAGGGCATCGTAAACAAACAAGAATAATCTGCTTACAGCCCCATTGCTCCAGCCTTTCTGGAAAGCTGTTGCTTTGGCTCTTCTGATTTTGCCACCTCCCAGCTCAGACTCTGCAGCCTCAGGCATGTGAGTCAGGTCTTCAGCTGAAGGCAGATATCTACCTGGCTCTGTATTTCATTGTAACTGCCTTTCCAAAGCCAAAAACGGAACACTTCATATGTTAGGGTCCAGATGTCATCCATAGCTAGGCAATCCCAACATGATCAGACCCTGTTAACAACTAGCATAGTAATGAGGAGAAGAAGGTCATTTCTGGGGGTCTCTTGGGCAGACTGGCAAGTGAACAGCTGACACTTGGCAATACAGTCAATGTGTTCCTCAGCTCTTGAAAAATCTGTAACTGGTGTAAATTATTGTACCTACGCTGGCTTCGGTGGAGTGTCACAGCTGAAACCTTATTACAATGTTTATTCATTGATTTTCAGAGTTTAGTCAACCCAAACATCTGTCTTTAACACAGCGTATTAACGATACTGCCCATGGGTTCGAATTTAATTTTATCCATACATGAAGAGCATAACTTCAGTCATGCCACACGCTCCTGATTTACAGACAAAATGAATAGCAGCTCTACCAATTTACAACCGCCTGATTGATGCTGTGATGTCTGTAACGTAAAATTAAATTGAGCAGCATTATCTCCAGGAGGATGGCGAGGCCGGCTGGAAGTCCCTTCCTCTGTGACCAGCAGTGGGAAGCGGAGTGGGCGTCCAGCCGTGGCAGCTCTCCTGCCCGAGCCGTGTCTCCTTTCATGGCTGCTTTATCTTTTCCTCTGTGCATCTTGGATTGCTCAAGCGCTTGTTTTTAAGTGCTTCGGAACAAAATGATGATTAACAGCCCCATTTGCTTGCTCAGCTGGTGTATCTGCTTATCAGGAGAGTCATCTTCTGCAGGTGATTATAGGATTACCTCCTGTCCCTGCTCTCTGCACCTTACCCACAATGAGCACACCGTGGATGTTTAGACTCGATTGTGCTCTGCAAAGCTTCCTGAGCTTCCCCGGGGTCACCTCGCAGTGGGTGACACCAACCCGGCCCCTCCGGCCACCCAGGGCTCTTTCTTTTCCACCTCAGTGCATGAGATAACACGATAATGGGATCCTCAGGGAAGGCAGGCGGGGTTCAACCATAGCAATGTGAAAGCATCGCTACCTTTAATTTTTAATTGTGCCTTATCAGCTGGCATCAGAGAGCATGAAGTTTCCTGAAATTTTAATTGGCAAACCCATTGACCCATTTCCTTCTGTGTCCCTGGGTGGCAGCACAGAATACATGTTGGGCTGGCAGGAGGATGTGCTTGATGCCAGGCCTGGGGGTCTGGGGCTGAGAAAAAACCCAAATCTTTTTTTAGCAAGGTATCTCCCAACTAGCAGGCATGGATATTGCAAGGGCTGATGGCACTTGGTGGGCCTCTTCAGTTGCAGAGACACTGACACAGATCTGGAGATGTTGTGCTGACAGTGAAGGACCAACACTTGCCCTTGCAGAAATCTCCCAAGAACGGTTATCCCCAATAGGTCTGGTCCTCCCAGTCAGCTGGAGATTTCTCATGAAACGACGGCACCGCTATTCCACCCAGCGACTGGAAAAGAAATGAAAAATGGGGGAAATCAGAGAGAAAGGTGTTTTCCCCTAAATCAAAACCAAGCAACCAAAACTTTCCAGAAAGGGTCAATTTAGGTGAAATTATTGCTTGAGGAGTCACAAAGTTCGTGTAAGTCACCTTTATTCCACCCAAAGCATGTTGTGGCAGCTGAAGATCTGCCCTGGACCACTGAATATTTTAAAGCAAGCTCTGAGCAGCAGGTCTCAGCTCTCTGGGAAGATGGCAGAAACAGAAATCCTTTTTAAGGGGGGAAGCCAGGAGGAAATCCTGCCAGATGAGATTCCTGACATTGCTATGCAGACTCAGGATGCTCCAATGTTTTGGATAATCACAGGAATTTGGAGCTGGGCGTGGAGTTGGTGCCAAATGTGCTGTGCGGGGCTGGGGAATGGAGTCCAGGGCTTTCCCTGGGGATCATTTCTCCTGGAGCAGAGAGTCCTGGTCCGTACCTTGTACAACACACGTCCTTGACGAGACAGAAAACTGTGTTCATTTTCATAAAATATACAGTATTGTTTAACAGTGAGGAAAATTCTCCTAGAAAGAGAAAAGGGCTTGAAATCCTCTTATATATGAATATGAATTCGGAGTCATACATAAAATAACATCCTTGTCAATCAGGAGCTGTGTTATAGACACAAACCTGACGTCAAATCCAAGCATAACAAGGAAGCTGACTGAATGACAGATTGTGTGGAAGACTTCCAGAAATGGGCTTTAAAATGCAGTTGGCCAGACACTGGATTCAACAGCATTTAGAGATGAACTCACCATTTAAAGTTTCGAGTTTCATTTTTAAGGAAAACAATGTGCTCTGTTGCCCAGATGGAGGTTTTCTTTGAAAAGATGTCATTAACTTTTAAATCGCCTGATGTCATCTGCCATTGATACATACACACACCTACGCAGGGGGAGCAGACAAAGAAGCTCACAGAAATCCACTTCAAGGTGACACGATGCCTTCACAAAAAAAGCCCAAAACACCAAAACCCAGAGAACCCCAGAAAGCTGACCGGGTACATAAATGCTTCTTTTTTAATTTGCACACAAAATTCAGTGATAACACAGCGTTTCCTAGGGGAGAGCAATCACAGGAAATGGGAGAAATATATCCAGTGCAATCCTCGAATTAGGACTTCCTACAAAAAAAAAAATCAGATAAAACCCTTACTGTGTGGGGCAGCTGGGAAAACATTCATAATTCAAGAAGGCAGATGCTGCCTTGAGTTGCACGGAGGTACAACCAGGGGAGAGGAGAGCAAAGCATTGCATACAATCAATATAGCAATAGAGCAAGACTCCAGCTTGGCTACCTCCCTGCCGGCGACCAAAACTGGAGCATGCTCGGCCGAGCAGCAGCGCCAGTATTAATAAGGGTTGCGTTAAGCAGCTTTTCCAGGAAGCAGCGATGTGTATTGCCCTCTAGATGACAGCAACACCACCTAACAGTATATTCTCTATAGAGATGCTTGCTTTTCTCATCCCACCTCTGGCACTAATGCTTTGCACGCTTAGCCCTCGCCACTTTGGAAATTAAGATTTAATAGGGATTTGTAAGGTGGGTTCTTTATGCTGGTTTAATGCTAATTAATTATTCAGGGTATAGTTGAGAGCAAATCTGGAAAAAATCAGCTGGCATTTCAGTATTATGCAATAAGCACCACTATTATTTGTAAATAGATGTGTCTCCTTAGATTTAAAATGACAGCTCATTCCTCTGTGTTAAACACCAATTGAGATTATTAAAAACATCTATTGAGGCTTTAGCATCTCTGCAGTAAAATATTCATCGGTTCCAGCTTGTTAGGGCTAGAAAGAGCAGATATATTTTTAATAATCAATTGCCATTTAAAATACCATAACATTCCAATTAGACAGAAATTAAACTTAAATGTCCCAAACAAATTAAATTTGCATTTAAAGTGTTAATTGAATAAAAATGTTTATGGCTTTGAAATATTGTTCCTTCAATTCTTGTTTGAATAAAGGTGTGTCACACTACCTGAAATGTGAGTTTAAATGCTCATTCTTTCCGCTCGGGCCACGCATGTGCTCCTCCACAGGCTGTTTTAACAGCAAATGAAATTGCCACACACCAAGAAATGAGGCCTATTAACTAAATACCTATTCAAAGTCTTGACACTATAATTTGCCCATCCGTCTTGGTTGGTGGCTTCAAATTCTCAACTCCTTGCAAAGGCATCACACAGCTGCGAGGTCACACACCGATGGGCGTGTGAGTGGCAGTGCCCATTGCTCCAGCCCAAGACCCAGAAAATAGGTACAGAAATCTTTCCCATCTGGAAATTATTTATTTTCAATAGCGTTTAGGTCATTGCTGATCCACTGCTGATAGGATGCGACAGTTGATCCAGGGCATAATGGAAAAGAGTGTGCCAAGGCTCCAGGTGTTCCCATGGGATCAGCGCAGGTCTATAGGGAATCCTTTCCACCCACTGCACTAATTTGCATGCCTGTTAACTGCCTCAGCAAAGGGGGATAGAAAACAGACTGTGGAAGGGTGGTAGCCCTCTAAGAGCTGGAGCCAGCCTCCCCAAGTCAGTTTTCATCCACATTACTGGAAAAGGACCTCAGTTTTCCTCTGCCAGGAGGTTTATGCACTTGCAGTGGGGAAAGAGAAAGTGTTAAAGTCTCCTTTCATGATAAGATTTCTCCACAACACTAGATTTTAACCAAAGAAACCCTTCAAGTATGTATGCTCACTCTGTGTTTCACTGTGTTTTGGTAGTGTCTGAAGAAAGGAGCCTTCTCTGATGCTGAGTTCTCAATGCCTTGTTGTCTCGCAACTCATCTCCAGCCAGATTTTACCTCCTTCCCTTGTAAATACGGATTAACATCCCTCACGGGGTCTTCTCATCACCAAAATAATCTCTCCTATGCCTAGCTAGAAGGCAGGCAGACAACAGCAATTCTTTTTGTACAGCAGACACGCTCCGCTTCGTGTTTGAGCCTAATCAACCCAAGTGGACTGAACATTTAAAAGATTAGGAAAACCTGACACGTACAGAGTCATGTTGCTTGTAGGAGGCAAGTCAGAGGCCAAGCTTAAAATAAGGTCTTGGGGGCTCACCTATGAATAGGTAATGGTTGCAGAATCTCTAACTCCATTTTTCCTCCTCAATCCCTCAGGACTTGCCCAGGTCTGAAGGAGCCAGCGATACAAACTGCATCCTCTGGAATCTGCTGCCGAAAAAGTCACAGTTTCCTCATCCACTATTGTTTTTTCACCATCACAATTAGCAGAAAAGAGCAGAAAACACAACAGCCCACTTGAAGCAATACACCAAAAGCCAGGGGCTTGACTGACTCTTTTGTTTGTCTGGGATTATCCTGATTGTTATTTCATAATCCTCTGAGTGCAGCTCCTTGCAGAGAAAGCCACTTTCAAAATGCCGACACAGAGCCACCAGCAATGATCTATCTGGAGAGCGGGATTAGAGGTTGCATCATTTAAACTAAAGAAATCAATTGACATTCATTGGATGCCTTGCTGCTCTACATTCTCTTTATTGTTATTTTTATCACTGTGACACTTTTTTAAAGCTTCCTGGAAATTACAGACAGAAAAGGCCTATTAAGACAGCCAGCCTCTCACCAGATGCAGATCAGGAATGATTGTAGTTCGTCTAGTTTGAGCTGTGCCAACAACAGTTGAGCTGAGCAAAGCTCCCACCACTTCTTCAGTGACATCCTGAGCACGGGGACCTTAACCCATCACAGTATCTCCCTTATTCCACCCATGCCTGTAAGGTTTGGGAAGCAAGCAAGCTCGACACGGGATCAACTCCTTGAACCCATTGGGTAAGCAGACGTCTTGCTGGAGAGCAAGATGAGGATGTGGGATTTTGCAGGGGAAGGAGGAGTATTTGGGGATTGTATTTTTTGAAGGAGCTGGCTTTCAGCAAAAATCTGTGTCTGGCTGGGCATTTTCTATCAAACTGGCTTTGGAGTACATGCACTATTCTCAATGGAAAAAGAGTTTGTTGCCAGCTGCGTTGGAAGGTCATGGTCCGTCCAAAGCGCATCAAGCTCTTACTGCTTGACTCCTCTTCGGGTCTGAGCGAGAAACAAGGCAGCAAGGAGCACTCATTTTTTAATGCACTTTATTTGGAAGCCAAGCAGTTAACAAAGCATAAAATACTGGAAAAGAGGGTAATGCCCTACCTGCAGGACACTGCCATGTACGAGGCACCCTATTGCTGACAAGGCTGCAGATACACTCTGGCAGACCTGCTCGGTCTTTGTCAGGTGTAACCTGTAAGATTGTTTTAAATGAGATTTTTTTGCGTTTTATCTTTTTGCATTTAACGGCGTGCGGGTCTGGCTCAGTTGCTAAGCAACATCCCCACCGGGCCCTGGGTTTCCTTCCTCCTACAAATGGGAAACAACAACAACAACAACAAAAATCCCTCTGTGTTCACCGAGATGAGGTAAAGTCCTACGATTTAGTGATCTTAATTGCATCCTCCCCTCGAAGGGCTTGGTCCTGCTGAGAAGAGAATAAGATATATAACGCCCATCACAACGAACAGAGCTTCAAGCGGCAAAAGGAGAATATACCTCTGACGGGGAAGGCACCGTAAAGGTACATGGGAATCACACAAACAGCCCTGCCACGAGTAGAAATCAGCATGGACACCCACGCGCACCTGCCTGGCGAGAACCAGACCGTTATAATTAGTGCGTAACAGCATGGTAGGCTTGGCTTGGATCGAATGGACTTTTATAACCTCTCTCACATGCTGCAGGGCACCGGGGAGGCTTTCTGGGGTGCTTGAAAGCTGCATTTTGGCACCTCAGCATTGAAGGAGGGGTTCTGCGTTATACTCACTGCTCCATTTCTTGGAGACGTGTTTGGTTTTGCAAAATCTCCGCACCGTATTTCAGCTGTTTGTTGCTCATACAATCTTCACACCGTTCCAACAGAGTTTGCTTGATTAGGATTTTTTTTTTTTTAGGTAAAAATTATAGCTGTGAGCAAAAAACTCCAAGTATTTGTGTTATCATATAATGTCTCTAGTGATAAAGGGAGTAGAGTTGCAGAAGCTCAGCACTATCTTCCCACACCTTTAGCTGTTGGATGCATTTCTAAAGGGGCTCTTTGTTCTGAGGAGCCTCCATCCCACCGCAGCCATCTCCAAAGGCTCTTGAAGTGCCGGAGATCTGCAGCTCCTGTTGTCTTCAAGCGAAGGAGAGACTTTTCCCCCCTCTACAGCTCCAGGTCAGACCTCTCCAGGCAGACAAGCAACCTTCAAGCACCCAAAATAGGAAGCTGGAGGGCCCAGATGCCTTTATTACTTTGCATCTAACTGCGCAAACGTTAGAAGAGGAAAACGCGTTGTAAAAATGTCAGGTGTATCTGCATTACTTTGGAAATCTTCCTGGCTAATTAGCAGGACTCGAGGCCAATTAGGCTGAGATGAATGAAGGGCTTATGTATCTTTCCCTCCTATGTAGATGGAGCAGCCCGCTTGGCACTGCCACCCTGCTTTGCGTTAGACTTTTTGCCTTTCGTTCCCTAAAGCAGCAACTTTGCAAAGCAGAAAACAGCTTGAGGAGCTTGCAGAGAGTTGAGGGCGATGTGCGGGGCAGGTCGCACATCCCACTGCCCAGCAGTGCCATGCAAATGCAATTTGCACCCCTCATCACACCAGCCCCGCGGGTCCGAGGCGAGCAGGAGAGAGAAGGGAAGAAGCACGCTTTTAACTCGGCGATTTCAAAATAAAGTGATTTGCACGCCTGATCACAGCCTTGTCACGGTGTCTGCTCGGCAGTAAAGACGTATATGCATGCTGTGATCTCACTGCATCGCTGCCAAGAAAACAGCCCTGCAAAAAAAGGAGCGAAGGTGAAAAGCGGGAAGCGAAGATTTGTTTGTGCTATCCTGCGTACAGCTGGTGGAAGATAAAACCTTTCAGGAGTGCCTTTGATGAAGCTGTTTCCTCAGGAGAACATGATGAATTACAAACTCGGCTGAGAATATTAACTTGTCGCAGGCAGCAGCTCTGGGACTGCAGACCCACGCCTGCTCCGATGGCTGGGGGAGGTTTGCCGGCGGCTGGCCGGCTCAGTGCTCTCCCAGCAAAGCCATCTGCATCCCACGAGTGGGATTGCTGTCCCCAGCCTGCCCACAGGGAAGTGGGAAAGACTCCCATGTGCTGCTTCTTCCTCCAAATAATCCTGGTCAGGGAAATTTGAGGGCACGTGCTGGTGTCCATCCAGCTGGAGACAGCACCTGCACTATACTCAGCTTGCAAAACGAGCTTAGGTGATGTTAAACTTTATGTTTCCCCAAACTGGCCCATTTAACACCCCAATTTGTTACCACAAGTGTTATTCTTAGTAAGATTATAATCCATTATTATTCATATTGCAGCCAGGCAGCCTGTCACACGAGGTGCTGTACCAAGCCCAAGCAGGTAATGCTCTTCTTCCCGCAGTTTTCACATGCATTAATTAATTCTTTGGTTTTTATAACACACTTGTAGGGTTAGGCTAATAGATGGAAAACAACTCCAGATTGTCTAAAAGTTGCAGATATCATTAGATAATGAATAGTCATAATTTCTTTTAAAGATTGTGATTAATTTTACTTAGTGGCATTTTCAATAACTGTGCCGTGTACATACTCACTGTTCCTCCCCATCGCTTGGGATTTTTGCCAGTAGCTTCATTACTTGCAGGTTCCTTTCAGCCTGTCTGTCTCAGGAGTGACGACGCTATCAAAATAAGGACGTTGAGCTGCCATCTGTATGGCAGGAAGCTGCTAGCAACTCGTCATTTAATAACATACATGGTCTGCAGACACAGGTTGGCAGGTTCCCCCACATTCCAGGAATGCAAGCAGGGCAAATTTAGCCACATTTTGGTTCTTGTAAAACAAGCTTTTGCAGAACTTCAGAAAAATAAATGTTTCCATAAAATGTAAGCACAAAAGAAAAAAAAAGTGTGGGTTTTTTTTCCTAAGCAAACATTTTCCTGCCTCTCTTGCAGCTGAGATATTGCAATTTTATGCTAGTGCATGTGGCCAGAGAGCGATGCTGAATAGGAACAGATGGGCAATGTATGCAAATCGCTCCAATGAAATGGAGACTAACGAGTTTGCAGTGACCCAGGAATCCCACCACGGGAAGGCGCGGGGGTGGCAGGGCACACAGCGAAGCTTTCCACGCTGCTACGTGCAGCCTCGCTAATGGATGGATGTGGGGGAAAAAGACTTTTCAGGAGGCTTTGCACGTAACTCACTGGTACCCCAACATTAATGCACTGCTCCAGATGCAGTGAGGACCCTCTTGGATGAAAACCAAAATGAAATGTTAGCATTTCTGTGGCTTGGGGAGGCTCTGTCACCACTCCCAGCACAGGCCAACCACAGATTTGTAAAGCAGAGCTCCCTGCAAGTGTGCTCAGAGGCATCAGGATTTAATGCTACGTGATATTTGTATCAAGAAAACTCCCATCTTGACAAGCTGAGGGTCAGTATCACCTTTAGAAGTGCCTGGTGTGCTTCTCCCAGTGCCCAGCTGGGACATCTTGTTCTTGTTCTGCAGCTCTTGTTGGCAGCCAGTTCCCACCGATCCTGCCCCAGCAGTTTACACGATACAGCGCCTGGCTTCAAGGAAACGATCTGATCCCAGGTCCAAAGCTCGTTCCCAAGTAGTTTGTTCCCCATTGCACTAAGATTGCAAATGCCCTGCTAGCTTCCACCTAACACCCTGAGCCAGCTTCTGCTGAAGAGGACAGCAATTCACCCTCTAATTACAAAGGGAGTTCAAGTAGGTCCTTTGCTGGCAAAGAGCTGATAACCTAGAGAAAATGTAGAGGCTGTCTTATCAGGTGGTGAATCTCCATTTAAATCAGTTGGACAGTGCCAATTTGCATCAGCCAAGGATCTGACCTCCATGTTCATGACACCAGTGTCAGCAAGGAACTGTACGAAGTGGAGAGCACCTCTACCTGGAGGAAACATTGTTTTTCAAAAAGCTGTCCATTGATTTAGCCATAAAACAGAATAAATTTTTAAACTGCGTATGAATCGGGACTTTATTATTCCTTATCTACTTTGTGATGTGAATGGTAACTTTGTTTGAGCCAAAATGTTATAAAAATGCACTTTAAAGGCCTAATAAAACTGGAGTTAACATTATGCACAGCTTGAAACCTTGGGAATTGACTATAAGGCAAAGGAAACCTGCTCCAGCACTCCCTCTAAAAAACTGCTAGAATTAAATATACCCTTCAACTTGTCTGCAAGGCAACCTTGAGCGCACAAACAGCTCACTGGCCATGCTGCCGAGAAGAGCAGGTCCTGGCATGCACCATTGCTGAGCAAAGAGGAGGCTGTGCATGCCCCGTCACCAAAAATGCTGCTCCCAGGAGCATGGATCTTCCTCCAGCACAGCTACCTTCCCACTGAGTGTGGGATGGATGCTGGGCTGAAGCATGGGGAAGAGAAGGAGATATAAAGCAGATAAAAGCAGGAATCACTAAGTGCCCTTGTAATATGGGAATGGGAGTGGAAAGAGCCTCCTGGGCCTTGAAAGGCAGCTCCCTGTTGCTGTGTCTGACAGTCCCCTTCGCATGCCATATTAACACCCATTATCAGTCTGGTGTGTTTGTTTTTCCCTATCCCCACTACTGAATGGCTGGTCTAGAAATTCTCTTCTATGGAGAATGAAAACATCCTTTTAGCCTCTAGATAGTTTATACTTACTTGTTCTCATGCCAAAATTGTCCATTAGCTTAAATAGCACTACTGCCTCTCTAATGTTTACCTCTCCGATGTATTCATAGTGAACAATCATCTCCCTGCCTTTGCTGCATCTGAATATGTCTTTTTTTATGTCTGATACCACAGCAAATGCTTAATGTTCCACTGTTTTCTTTATCGCTATAATTGCTCTGCAGGTTTGAAATGCACACACTCATCATTCAAACCTCTGGATGAATATCCATCATTTTTGTCTTTTCTGATCTTAACTCTTATGACACAGCTTGCCAGAAAATCTGGCAGCCCTTCCATGGCAAACTGCATGACCTTGCAGGTGCTTGTAGGACAGGACATTGGACATCTGGGGCTTCTACTCCCAATTTCACACGAATCTTGGGTCAGTGTTGAGCACTGAGTCATGAATGTTTGACCTTTAAAGCAGTTTCTGATTCAACTAGCCTTTCAGTTACTAGTATCCTAATACCGTATTAAAACATCTACCATGAGAAATAAAAAGTCACTAAATCTGAACCTTTCATCTTTATACCCAGAGCACTACAAAAAACATGTTGAGTGACGCAGTTGCCAAGATGCTTTTAAATGTCTTTTAGTCCCAAGGAAGCTTTTGGGACCTCCAATATGCCTAAACAATATTGTTTTGTGGGCAAGAAGGTTTCTGTCAGCATTTCTCACCATGCACACAACCTTTGCCAGTTCCGTGCAAAGGTGCAGCCCCAGCTAAAGAAGGACCCGTGTACCACCAACGGCGAAAGGGATAAAATCTTGAGCAGCCTCAGCTGGAGGGGAAGGCGAACATGGGAAACCGAACTGGAGCTGCCACAGGGCTGACGATGCCCATTTGGACATCAATGGAATAGCAGTGAGGAGCCCAAGGAAGCAACCCAAAAGGATGCAGAAGTTGTACCACCATCATGGGCCAGTTGGACCTTATGGAGGGTGGAGAGAGAGACCATCAACAACTGCAAGGTGGAGAGGGATCAGATAGATTCAGCATTGATTTTTTTTTTTTTTTAATGTGTGTGTTTAATAACTTTCTTCAGAGCCCTGAGATTCCCCCCATACCGTGGGGCTTGATGTCTCCCTCTCCAATGGGGTTGTGAGCACTTGCGGGCAGGGACCAGAGCCTTGGCTGAAACCAGGTGCAAAGGCCAGGAATGAGTGAAAATACCTCTGGCAACCCAAGGAGCCATTCCCAAGTGCCTACTTGTGGTGAGGAGATAAAGTTTCTCGCAATATAACAACAATGCAAGCATCAAATTGTACAGAGAAAAAGAAATATCCTAGCCCAAACCTGAGCCAGCAAATGAAAATACAGTGAAAATTTAAAACAGTCTTTGCAAGCCATCCAAACCAGAGCCACTGGGAATGCAGGCTGCTGAGGAAGCAGCACAGTGCAAATGTCCCGGCCAGTGTTTTGCTTTCCCAGTCTGACTGTAAGTGAAAAGCAATGTATCCATGTGCTGGGCCCAGAAGCAAAGCAGTGGGAGGACATGGGAGGATATTCAGCTGCCTTGGGGAGCTTCAGGCAACAGTAAAACCTCTCCCATCCTTGTAGCATTTAGACAGCTCACTTCTGTTTTGCAGACTTTTATCAGATAGCCAAACCAGGGGGTTTTGACAGATGCCCACGAAGTCCTTAAAAGCGCTGCTTTCCTTCCCAGTCCTTCCCATGCATTTTTTCTATTAACTTTAAGAAGAGGCTCAAGTCACCTTGAGATACCTTCAGCACCGCCTTCCAGTACATCCCCCATGGCATCATGCTGGTGTGGAGCCCTTGAGCATCAGGTCTTCACATGAACTGGAATATCCTGGCATTCACGTCCCATTGACTCTGCAGAAGGACAGCTCTGATTGAAATATATTCATGACATAAACGCCCACTTCAGAGAAACTTTTAGGCCTCTCTTAAATGTGAAGAGTAACATGCTCCAATAGCTATAAAAATGAGATGAAGAAGAGGAGCCGATCCTCAGCTGTGTTCCCATCGGAAGATGAGGCTGAGAGGTCACCACATGCAAACGCCCAGGCAGTGAGCGCAGTGCGAAGGCAGCACATCGCACAGCTCATTCACGCCGGCTGAGAGCAGCTGGCCTAAACTAAGACTCAGAGAAGGAAAGGCTCATTTTCAGATATTATAATAACTATAAAAATGCCAGGCTAATGAATCTTGTGACTCTCACAAAAGAGTTTGCCCCGTTGGCAAGATGAAGCGCCTTTCATTCGCCCCCAGGTCTTTAGTATGGAAGAGATTTTCACTGCAACCTGCCATGACGAGGAATTTCATGCACCCCTTTGCGAGGAGAGCACTGTACCTCTGCTGTGATGTGGGAGGATTGCATTTAAAATTAACAAATAATCCTTTAGAGGCAGATTTTCCACAGTGTCTTTTTGTAACCCGATGACTTGTATAGCCATTTACACCTACACAGAGCAAGAGAAAGCAGTGGAGGTAGAACGCTGATGGGAAGGATGGTTTTGCAGCTGCTTTACATGACTTTAATACTGAGACAAGGCACTTGGTGATGCTGAACTGGGCCTTTAGTATTCACAGCCTTTGCTTTTGGTGGGTTCTTGGCTCCAAGCTAATGCAAGTATAGTATTTTGGCAGCCTAGGGAGAATAATGACTGTCGCTCTGCTTGAGAACTACCCAGTCCCTTTGCATTGCCCTTACTCTGCTTGCCAATAGCCACTTCTATCTCAAGGTTTCAGGCTATCAGGATTCCAGGCTCATTGCCCGCTTTGACCTTGGGCAGCCCTCCGTTCCTCATTTTCCCCATCAGTAAGACAGAAACGGTGCTTCCGTCCTCCCTGGAGCCCTCTGAGACATGCAGTAGAAAAGCACTGCTTAAGTGCACTTACGATGACAATGGATTATTTATTATTCCCGCAGGAAGTTGTTCCTCAGCCTGGTACGTCTCATTGTTAAAAAGCTATTCTTGATATTCTGTATGAATTTCTTTCCTTCCCCAATTCCATCCCATTACTCATAGTAATATCCCTTCCCTGGTTTCCTTTCCCAAGGGGAAAGGAGAGGGTTGCATTTTTAAGAAGTGACATTTTGTGGCTTGTTTTTATACCCTATTGGGTATAAACCTTTCCTGAAGACAACTGCTGAGCACCTCCAGTGGCTTTGAAAATGATAGTGAAACCCATTCTGTGAAAGCCACTCTGGCCACAAAAGTAATTAACTGGAGGGATTAGAAAAGAACACAATGCACAAAAATTCATTTGCTTCTTTCTTCGTTTTGTTTGAATAAAAAAATGATCTACCTCCAAGGTCCTCTAGTGTTATTACACATCCTCCTCCATCTGCTAAACAGAGGCAAGGAATTTGGATGAATTGTACTGCTACTTTTTTAATAAAAAATAATATTAAGAGTAAAAGTTAATGTATTAATTAAATAAACCCTCGGCTGCTTCCCTTTCTGTTATCTTTTTTTGACATACTTTGTATTCATGCCCCCATGGCTGCGTTTCAAATGCTCACCCTGTGAAACTCAGTCGAGATCAGCAAACTGAACAGGCATTTATTTTCTTCTGGGACAACACATATAAACCTGGCCTTGGTGGGAGCAGAACTGTACAGTGCAAAATATGCCTTTTAGAGGTCAAAAATGATCCAACGAGAGAGAAATTGTCACACTGAGGAAGGACATTTCTCTTGCCTCTTCATGCACACCACCAACTTTCTCAGCCTTTCTCGAGGACCTTTCCCAACCTGATCTGCCTCTCAATGAGACTTGAGGCTGCAAGTTGAGGGTCTAATCCTGCCAGTAACTTCAGAGGGCTGGAGTCCTGCTCCCACACTTCCCTCCAGATGGACCACCATTAGCAACACCCATCTCCATGTCTGTGTCTGTGCGTGTAGTGGTGCAGGGTCATGGAGATGGTCACCTGTAATGGGGGAATTCACCTCACGCATGGGGACTTTCCCAGAGGACAGGAGAATCCCCGGCTAAGGAAAGTGTTCAGATCCTCCAGCGAATCCCAAAGAAGATGTGTCTCCCATGGGTCCTGCTCCATGGGGAGAAGCTTGGTTGTGGAGACTACAGGAGATGTGCTGAAAACATTCATGCTGGAAGTACTGTTCAGAGAACCGAACATCAGCTGTGAGTTTCTGATCTAGATCTGGTCAATATTTCAGTTCCCAAACCCTACAAGCAAATTAGCATGGGCAGATGATCCTTTCAGGCCTTCTAATCAAATGCTCTCAGAAGTCACAGAAACCCAATGCCTTCTTATCCTCTTTTTTTTTTTTTTTTTTTTTAATGTGAAATGGCTGTCAAGGGATACTGCACTACTACATTTATTTGGGGTTATTACAGTAGCACCTAAAATCCTGCCCAGAGTAGGACCTACAGCACCTCAGCATGACTGAGACTCTGTAGTGTCAAGTGCTTTTGAAAACCCAACCCCTGCCTGGACCATCTTAAACTAAATCATTAGGACAGGTAGCAGGTATGTTCCCAGTTACTCTCAAGAAAATTGAGGGGACGTTCTCTGCAGTCAGTGAGGTTTTCCAGAGTCGCAGCAGTATTGCTGACCATCGCACCTGCTCGCTGCCTCGGGTGCCATACGGCACCAGGGGCTCAGGTCCTTTGTCCTTCTTATTCCTCCCACACGTCCCACCCAAATGCAGCTATCTGATGGGTTTGCAACAGAAGACGACATATACAGACTTTGGAAAAGCCTGAAATCCAGATGTTAAGTGTGTCTGTGCTAAGAGCAACACAGCAGTTCATTAATGCTTTTTCTCTCCTTTTCTACATACAGTTGGACAGTGGCAGCCTGTGATTATTTTAACTGACTAATGTGCCTGGAAATCCTTTCATTATAGTGAAGAACCTTGTATAAGCAAATGAGTTTGGAAAAACACAGAGACACGTGGGACGTTCCTGCACCCTCCGAACAATGTAGAGGGGGAAGGGAGACAGGGAGGAGAAGCCAGGAGGGGACATTAAGGAAGGATTAGTGCTCCTCTGAAACAGCAAACAAAATTAAAATGGAAATAGAGGAGGAGGTTGAAAAGTCAGCTGCTAAATGCTCCGCAAGTAAATGTTGTTAAATATTTAAATTTCACAATCAAGCACATTTTTGTTTATTAAAAAAAAAAAGATAGATAAAGAAAGAGAAATGCCCAGGAGGACTCCGTGGTTGAGTCATTAAGCAGGATAATGACATTTCCACCTCCCTCCTCCCTCTACAAATAATTGTAAGTGAATTATGTACAATGGAGGAATTTCAATTGCTCATCTGGAGTCGTGTAGGTACGTGATGGACTGATCTCCTTCTCACAGCTCCAGCCAGGCACAGTTTCATCCCCCCAGCAGCAGCAGCTAAAACTCAGGGCACCAAGCTCAGGCCTTGTAAAATGATGGACCTTCATGGGGACAAGAAAAAGCTGCTTGTCCCAGCTCAGATTTGCAAGGACGCATTTTAAGATGCACGTTCAGTATGAACCTGTTAAACCTTGTAGCTTATTGCAATTTATTTATTTAAGAGTTGAACTAAAATGAGTAACTCTGCAAGAAAGTGTCCATTTGGGGCTAGGTCGTGATTTAATGTAAGCAGTTTTATTTTAGGAAATTGAACATATCTACACCTGATCATAAGCAGGTGGATTGATACATCTTCCCATCCCATGGAAGCAAGCACTGTGCGTACTTATTGTCTGACACAAACACAGAATAAAACAGGTATATTTTAATCACCAGGAAGGGGCTTTCACCTCCACGAGCATTTCTAAGGAGCTACCAAGGCCCGTGTTGTCGGCACTGTCTCGTTGTTGGGAGCTGACAGAGAAAGAACGTTCCAGGAGGGATTTCTGCTCTTTCAACAGTTGTTCTTCATCTCAGCTGAGAATGAAGTTACAAATGCATATAAAAATGAGTAATGAACAAGGCTGAAACATCTTGTTTCAATATTTTCAATTAAAACAAAACGCCTGGGGCTGACCTGAAATTTGTTTTCTCTTTTTATTTTCTTGCCATTTCCCAGTGGCAAGAATCAGTGGAGATTTCAGTGCAGCTGATGGGATCGGGTTGGCCAGCATAGTTGGGGATTTTTTTTTTTTTCCACACAGCTTGATTGTTAATTCAAAATGTTTATTCTGAGGTGCTATAAAAGGCTCCTAATTTTTAGTATACAGAAGTTTCCACAAACACCAAGCCACTTTCAAGTCTGTCAAAGCAGATGCTCAACCCTGAAGAATTCATATTAAGCAGATCTCCTCCAGCACCCCGGCCTTCACCCACCACGGCTGTTAAAAAGAGTTGTGCCTCCTCCGAACTCCAACAAAGGCAATAGCAGCACTGATATAAGCAAACAGTAAAATGAAATTGCTCATAACCAGTGAATTCCTCAACCCAGACTCCATTCAAATCATCATTTAAATACAAATTTCCAAACCTATCTCCTGCCAAAAAATAAATGCATTTAAACAGTCCTGAGACGTATGTACAGTAATGCCTTTTTCACCCACTCCAATGAGCCTGAAAAGGAAATAAAACTCCCAGAAAACATTCCAAATTTCTCTTCCATGCTGATATTAACAAAGATCTGAATCAAAGGAGGGAGAAAGAGTGGAAAAATGATTTCTGCTTTGAAGCTTTTAACACTTAGGGCTAGATCAGATAAAGGGCTTGAGCATGGGGGATGGACTTTCATGTCTCCATCCCACCTAAGCACTACTTGAACCCCAGAAGTGCCTGAGAGCCGAATCACACTGTTTGACATTAAAGTATTTTAAGCATGGATTTATGGTGGAAAGTTTGGCTCTAGCCTCTCCACTAGCCTCCAGCTGCAGACTTAGTGCTCAGGTGCTCACCATGCAAGGTGGCAGTGCAAATCACTCTTTTGCCCAGATCAGGACTATGGTCCTTCCTACCCACACAGGGACAAACTCCCCATGGATGCTTTCCTCTAGTGAAGGCCAAAACAGCTTCAGCCTGAGCAGGGGCTCAAGAACAAATTTTGGGGGGGCCATTCTTGCTATGACCCTTCTCAATCTGCCTCTTCTGCTGCAGACAGCTGCTTGGGGTGAGCTGGCTTCCAAAGGCTCCAAATGGAGGGGTTTGCATCCCCAACTCCCACTGAACTGGGTCCAGGAATTTGTAACTGCTTTTGAAAATCCTGCTCTGGGCCTTTTCAGTAATAAAGCTCTTCTTAAAGCAGGCTTGTGCCATGCAGTGGGAGATTGGCTAGCATTCAGGAAGGGCTCAGGTGCCCTTGGACATCCCTGGGATTGCTGAGATTCCTCAGGGAGCAGGATGAAGCAAGCCTGGAGACCCCACACCGCTGGCCCGGACCTTGCACAGCCAGCTCATTCAGCAAACTCACATCTCTGTCCTTCCAGTGTCCTCACGCTCCCTAGGTAAATAATTTGTTGGGAACTCGGTGAGCAAAACTGCAGAGAGCATCCTGATGCCCTGGAGGGAGAACAGCTGGCCAGGCTGTGCACACATCTCCTATCAACCCTCGTACAGGAGGAAACGCTCCCTTTCTCTCTGACTACACTTCAGGATGGTTTTGTGCATTAACATTATTATTTGTGCATGAAGCAGAAAATGCAATCTACAGAAAAACTGGGTGCATTTAATAACATTTTCCAAGCTACACTGGTAACATTATTTTGTTCTGAGTGACAGTTTAGTAGTACAGAGGGAACACTTGGTTCCTCCGCTCACCAACACAGAATAAAACCAGGGCATTTTGCAGGGATCTGGTGGTGCATGAATGAATTTGTTCCAACCTCTTGAACATGTCTCCCATGGGCAATATTTCATTTTCCACATGGAAGCAACTTTTCTCTTTGGAGATGAGCAGGCCACCGAGGTAACAGAGCTATCCTGCTTAGGACAAGAGACAACTGCCCGGGGCGGGGGGCTTGCACGCTATCAATGAAGTAATCAGTACAGGACTGACTCCACCCCATGGATGGCCCAGCCCTGCGACACAGAAGGTGTTGCATGCATGTAGGGATGGAACAAATGTTAACACTTGGGGTCAAAGGAGGGCTTCCTGGGGGGGAGTTTTCACTGAACAGGTATATTCTTGTTCAGCTAAAATGTTTCCCTTTTTTGGTGAGATTTCACCCCTATTTTCTGTCTCAGGGTGGAGTCATTCATTTAGGTCAAGCAGGAGAGGTGAGCGCAAAGGTCGCTGGTACAACATTTTTTGATGCAATGTGGGACATAAAGCATTTACTGTCCATTGGAAAGTCCTCCCACCAGTGTTTCTGATTTAACTCCTCTAAATCTGCCCATCTTCTCCAACCAGGCTGAAGCTGGCCCTGTGTATCTCATGGGAAGAAGCCATGCCATCTGCTGTAGCTGGTGGGCTCAGAGCCAGGGTAGTGACTGTGATTTCAGCACTCATCAGTGTTACAACAATGCCTCCTTTGTTGGCGTTTTCTTAGGGAAAAGCTGCTAAAGGAACTCTAATATTGCATGCCATAGGGGAAAGTTTAGAAACACAGCGTAATTAGGGATAGAAAAAGCTTTCTGGCTTTCCTTACATCAGGGATTTGCCACAGTTAGTTTCTCCTGAACCGCAGAAATTCACTTCCTGGAACTGAGTGAATGGTAGAAACAATTTTCCACAATGAGGCACACACTTGACACCCCAGGGCTCATAAACAACAATTCTTATACGATAAACCTATTTCCAGGGTCCGCAAACTCCTCCCTCCAGCTGGCAGAGCCCCGATTTTCCATTTTGTGATTGAGGTCTTCAGTAAAGTCCTTGGTGCATTTTATGTGTTAAAGACCCTTTCAATGAAAATGCAGGAACATGGAAGGTAGGAATAGGGGACCTCTGCAAAATAATCACCTATCTGCCTGGAAAGGAGTGCTTGGGCTAGTTGGACCTGGTTCCCAAGCCCCTGCTTTGAGGCATTTCCCTTTGAGACCAGCCGTCAGGATTGCAAACCTTCATGGTCAGGCACTGTGGGAGCTGTAGTTTCCCAGGAGCAGGGACCAGTGGGCTGCTGGGAGAGCTGGGTGGGTATATAAGGGGATGCGTGGGGGGCAGAAGGAGGTTTGCAGGTGGTGTGTTGTTTCTGAGGTGGCTGGTTATGGGCTGGCTTGCTGCAGGGAGCTGAGGGTTTTCATGATGATGGCCTTGGAGAAGCAGTGCCTGTTCTTGTCTGGTGTCTTCACGTTAATGGGAAGAAACATTGCTTTGCCTCTTAAACTGGGAGGAGAGCAGGAAGAGGATGAGACGTCCCTGAGGGGAAACCCAGGTTGGTGTGGCACCTCCATGGCCAGAGGGGAGGGTGCAACAGGGGGTGGTGAAGAGATGCTTGTGAAAGCTGCCCATGGATGGGAGGTCTGGCTCTGCAGCATGCCCAGGTGTGGGGAGGAATGGGGTTACAGCCCCAGGTGACTCTGGTCTGGAGCTGGGTGAGGCTGCTTCCCCTCTTCAGCAATAAGGAAAGGTTTGATAAAATGCTGTGCGGGGGGGAGGAAGGAGCATGTCCTCAGTCAAGGGATATTAATGGTGTGTACACAGGCTCAGAGGGGAGGGCTTTTTGCTAACCTAGGGTCCCCAAACCTATGCCAAGTGATCTGAGAAGCATTCTGTGTCTGGGATGCTCTAGGTCTTGCCCTCTGATAAGGGAATTTGTGTGTCTTTGTGGCAGCAGGCTTCCCATGTGAAATGGGTAACTGCAAATCCCTTACTTATCCTCATCCAAAATATTCTAGCATAAGCATCTTGAGGGCAGAGTTTGGCCATTCTTAGACCTAGACCTGCCTCTGGTGCTTCTTGCTGCAGAGCTGCAGCTGGGCTGGAGCAGGCACTGTGGACACCCATAGTTGTGGTGGTTTGGGGTGGGGGTGGGGGTGGACAACCCACATGTGGTTCAGCTTTCAGCTATGGTATCTCAGCAAGTCTGAGAAACTCGGGGTTTCCACAAATCCAGGCAAATCCTGCCTGTCATGCAGCTGTACCCAAATGCTGCTGTGCATAGAGCATCAATATGTGGGCTGTGATTCTTCATAAAACACTCCTGTGTTCACCTTTGCCTCTGGTTTTCTGCACGTTACCGTAAGAATGAATGTTTCTTGTAACCCCTGTGAGATGGGGGTGGGCTGCAGTGCCTGGCTGCTCTGTGCCATGTGTCCAGGAGGCTATAGGTTGTGACTGGGAGGAAAGTGGCCAAACAAGGAGTAGTAGGAGCTCATCTTGCTTGCAGTGTGTAAACACATTACATGTCTCTCCAGGGCATGTTTCTATCTCAGTGCCTTTGAAAACTGAGTGCCTTTACAAACAGACCCTACTTACCTCACTCTGAGTATGTTTTCCTGACTTACAGACTTCACAAACGCAAGAAGCTTAAATTTTTAAACATTTGTGACCAGTTTTCTTCCCATCTGCCAGCTAACTTGGAGCCAGATGTAACTGGGCTCAGAGAGATTGGAGTGTATTTTCCTGTTCAGTATTTGAAAAATGGTTTTGTTCAGGTCACTGATGGCTCTTTGAACAGAGTAAATATTTGATGGTGGCTAGTGCTGTGAAAACACATGCTGTGTTTTAGTTGTGAAAAACAATTTTGTTAAAAGTGTGCAAACTATTAATGTATGAACTGCCTGCTGGAGATGTATTTTGGTAAGGGTTGAAAAGGTCGATGGCAGAAGTAGGAAAACAGGAGTCTCCCGAGGCTCAAGCTGCCTGGCAATAGCTAGGAATCTGTTATTTCAAATACTAAGGACCAGCTCCAGTTGCCTGCACACCAGGATTTTGGTTAGCTAGCTCCAGCAGCTCCACCTCCTGCAGACACCCACCTGCAGAGGGCCCAGTGCTCTCTGCCCAGTGGGTACCAGAGCTGCGGCACAGCTCCAGAACACACCACATGGGGCACATCAAAGAAACAGGTTTCCATTATCAGGCTCTTATCTTGACAGTGGTGTGTTGAGTTCCAAAACTCCCCCAGGATGCTCTTCTGGGACCGTGCTGGCAGGGCTTGGGGCAGCAGAGAACTTCAGTGGTCCTGCTAATGGAGTTCATGCACCTCTAATGCCTTTCCCAGCCTCTCATGCAAACCCATCAGTCTCGAGGTGGCTATGCCAAAACCCTCCCGCCCTGAGAGGTGGTTCTGACCACCCCTGTGTGCCAAGAGCAGAGCAAGCTGCAGTCCTGGTGCTCCTTCCCTTACCATGCTGACTTGGGAAAGCCCCTCTGGCTATTGCACAAAGACTCATCAGTGGTTGCAAATAACACAACGTTTCTTCCTTTAAATGTAGAACTTGTCTCATGAGAAGGTACCCAGCTACAGTCTGAATGCCTCTTCTGTAGTATGTTAGGCAGGCTGTCCTTATCTCAGTTTTGACCCTTTGAAGCTATTCTAGATGCCCGCATCTTCCTAGTTTGGGAACAGTATCCTGTAAGTAACGATTTTTGAACTGAGGATCTCGGACATCCTTTAGTTTTCCATTACTAAAACATGGTCTAGAAACCAATGAGCAATCAGTCTTTGCTCCTTACTGAACCATCTTGCTGTTTCAAGAGTCTTTCTCCTTTACAACTTCAGAACCAATTTGCTGCAGCTGGAGCTTAATGCTGCATTAAATGAGGTTTAAATGTAGAGAAAATGTTAAATGAAGTCTAATCCTTTCCTAGCATATATAAATATTTTTAAGTAGCTGGGTATTTGTAGCAAATTGCTTCCCTGGAGACTTTCTCCTGGACCACCAGCACATATACACTTCAAAGGCTTCTAATATCAACTGAACACAAGAAGGAACCAACTGTGAGGTGGGAAATATCATGCCACTTAAACTTAACCCACTGCTCCAGATCCCAAACCTGGGTGGATGCTGCCTGCTTGAGCCTCACTAGCCATTGATCCTGATGCATATTGCAAAGGGGTTGTTAACCAAGCAGAAATCAAAGGTGCAATACCAGAGTAGAAAGATGCCCAGTGTAGCTTGCTACAGCATGACACTAGCATCTACCTGTTGCTTCAGCTAGCTGGATCGAGTGAAATGTAACCACTGGGATTGCTCTGGCTGAACTAGCACGATGGATTGCCTAAAACTGAGAGCACTTCCAAAAACTTTTTGGTACCTTTGTAAAATATTCTGCTGCATCTGTATGGGTTACACTAGCCTCTTGCTCGTAGCATTTGTCTCTTCACGTGAAACAGGGAGACCATGCTGTTTAGCACAGGAGCAGGCTTGCTCCTCGGCAGAGAACTCCATTAAACTCTGCTTAACTCTCTCTCTAAAGCTATTCTGCTCCAGAAACCAGAAGAAATGTTTTGCAGTTGTAAAAGGAGCAGTTACAGATGTGGACAGACAGCACACTCCTGTTGCTGGAGAAGAGCAAGCTGCTTCCCAAGATGCAGGGAGAAGAGCCATGTGTCCCTGCGACCTGGGAAGGAGCAGCTCCAGGGAGAACGGTGTGGTGAGGGAGACCCTGGTGATGACTAACGGTGCAGCAGAAGAGCAAATGACGCTTTCAGAAATCGGTGCGTGCTGAACTGAGGTTGAACCTGAAGAATTGTTCTCGGGAAGGCTTTTTCTGAAAAGTGACAGCAGTCAGAGTCGTACGCAGTTCGCAGCCCTACTTGAGGAATGAAGATCCAGTACATCTGTTGCACGGCTGTGAAAAGCTTACTACAGCTGGCTGTGGTTTCTTTTCTTTTGGGACTGTCTCTGACTTGCTGTCAAGATGCACGAGAGGGTTTTCACGCACTAGAGATGTGCAGAGGTCTACGCCAGGAGGGCCAAGATCCTTCTGGTGTGTAACTAGCTAGATGGTGGGTTGTTTTCCAGGGAAGAAAACAGCATTGTGAGGACGTGTGGAGGGCAGACATGCCTCTTCACGCTCACCATGGTGAATGGTGTCTACAAATGACTTTGAAAAAGGCTTTTTGAATCAATTCAATGTAAGCTACATAGAACTTCATTACAAAAATATTTGTTTGTGCTGAAGTAACTGGTAGCTTTGGTGTCATTTTTTTCTTGCAACTTCTGGGAACAGTTCTCAGCTTGTAGAAATGAGTGTCGCCTTCATGGGAGTCATGTGCATCTTTTTAATTGACGAGCTGTGTGTAACTCCAGTGTGCAGAGAATCTTGAGAAAGAAAATTACAGCCTTAGACCAATATGGACCGGTATGGACATGCTTCTCCTGCCCATCCTGGTGGGATGTCTTAGTTGGTCCAGCCTGCTCATGGGGGTGGCTGGGTACTGCAGTCCTCAGCTCCTGAGCTGGGTCTGCTCCTGGGCACCTCCTCCATCAGCCCTGGGAGAAGAGCCGTGGCTGGAAGCACCAGTTTAATCTCTGACTCCTTTCTCAGGCTGACCACTAACACGAGGAAGGATGCAAGGATTGTTGTTCAAGGTCAATGACTTACCAAATCTCATAGCTATCTGGTCTGGGAAAGGCTTGCTTTGTAGAGAGGTGTGGCATGGTTATAAGCTGGTCTAACCACTAGCCTTAGTAGCAATTAATCTGTTAGACTGATACATGGGGGTTTTATTCTTTTTATTTTAGAGTCTCTCAGACTACAAAGGACTCTGGAATGATTTGATAGCTGAGGCTTTTCTTGTCGCAAGAACAAAGGGTAAGTAGCTATTTCTTTCAGCAGCCTAGAGAGGCTTCTAGCCAAGACTGAGAGATTAAGAGAAGCTACCTGGCAGGCAAGTTGGCTTTTAAAGGGAAAAACAGGCTTTCAAGCTATTGAGACAAGGGGGAGCTGAACTGAACACACAGGAAGCAGTGAGCAAAGCAGAGGTATTTAATATGCTTTCCTGGTTGCAAGGGTAATGGAGTAGGAAAGAATTAGCAAACCCCCTTTGTTTCGCTTTTTGGAGTCTTTTAGCATAACAAGTAAACGTTATGTAGTACAGGCATATACTAATAGCTCTTGATCATTTCTGGCTTACTTGCTGTCTCAGCTACTTTGGTTGCAGTGAGGAGTTTACCTCTCTCAGTGACCTCAAAGGCTTCTCTGGCTCCACCTTTATAAGCACATAAATATTTCAGGCAGAAAGGAGCACAGAGACCATGCACCTTACAGTTGCAGGGATGGGTATATTCTCAGAAGTGCCTGAGTAACTCTTCCAAAAGCCTCACTTGCTTTCATCTGGCTTTGTGCTACAAAGTCACTTGGATGCTCTCGGGACCTCAGGGCCCAGCTCAGTCGTGTCCTGCACACAAGGTCAGAGGCTTCCTGGCAAAAGCTGGCTCTGGAGTGAAAAATGTAGGTTGTTCAGCAATGTTGTAGCGAAATACTTTTTCTTCTGTGAGGTCTGAACTTCTGATCAGCCATGACTTTGTTCCTGCAGGGGTTGGAGACTCTTTTTTCAGATACGTGATTGCTAAGGGAGTTCCCTGACTGTGCAGCACTGTCAGTCTGCAGCCTCTTGAGAGCTGGTGTCCAGCTTGGCTGGCCAAGCAAGAACGCTGGCCTTGCTCAAGAAATCCCCCTGCCCTCTCTCACCGTGCTCACTTGGTTTCACATGATCCTGAGCAACCATGATTAGCCGCCGTATGGGGTCAAAGCACTCCCCCTCCAGCTGATTTCCCTTTCGTAGGAGAGTGCAGGAAAACTGTGGCAGTTGAAATCCAGCTAGCTGTGTCCTTCTGCTGTTCAGTTACCTTCCAGGATGCTTTTCCTTCTGCCACTGCTGTCCTGGCTGTGCTCCCACTAGAGTGAGGAGTGGAGAAACGCTGCTGCATGTTCCTTACCTGCTGTCTCTTGCTTTTGTGGTCCTTCCACTGTGGCCAGGGAAAGGACCCAGCGGAGAAGTGCCCACGTTGCAAGTGTTGTGCTGCGGTTGGGTCAATACTCAGGGATGCTGGGCAGAGACGTGACCAGAGGTGGAGTGGGACCTCCCCCAACAATAATCCATGGTTTGATTAAGCCTCTGAGAGGTGGCGTAGCAATTGCAACACTGCCTCCAAAGAGCATAGCCTGACTGCTGTAATGTTGGAAGCCTGTGGAGAGCAGTGCTTTGAGCAGAAATGCAGGTGTCCTGAAGCTGACATGAGCATAAAGTCAGTGCTGCACCCAGTGACTGCCTGATCTTGTCAGAGCTCAGCTTGAGATCTGGCCTGAGGTTACTCAACCTCATACTGGGGGGGTGGGGATGGGGAGGGGATGTGTCTCATCTCTGTCCTGTGCTGCCCCTGAGACTTCTGCTGCTATTAATCCAAGTGGCACTGTGCATGCTGCAGACCATCCTTTGGCTTTTCTAGGACAGTTTTGATTTGTGACAAAACACTTATTTGCTGTCTATTGGTGTCTCAGAAAACAAGCTGTGCCAAGACTGTGGGTACCAATAACCTTCAATCAGGCTGTAATTGCTTGTTGCAGCTCTAAAGAACGTAGGTTTGAACTTTTCATTTAAAGAGTTATCTCCTGAGGAAAGCAGACTCCCCCCATCCTCTTGTGCCTTCAGGACAGGAGAGGCCAAGGTCTCCAACCCAAAGTCCTCAGCAGTGAGCTAAGCCCACATAAGGTGTCACAAACTGCCAGGTAAGACCTGAAAGAAGCTGTTGAATCGATTTATATCAAAACACAACTATCTTCCCTTCCTCTTCTGGAGAAACTAGGAGTCATGCTAGACCTGGGGGTTTGGGTGGGAGCTACAACAGCCCACCCCCAAAGAGAAGGGCTCCTTCTTGCTGTTTCTGTGAAACTGCTCTGTTCCTCAGTGTGCTGGCCCTGACAAGGACCATTGCAAAGCTCTGGTGTGTGCTACCTCCTCTGCTGAGCTGACCAAGGGGTTTGGTGGAGCTATCTGGGCAGCTGTTGTGTCTTGGTAAACTCTAAAATAACTGTTCTCCCCTGCTTCATTCAAAGAGAAGGGAATAAATCTTCTAGGTAGCTAACTCTGGGGTTCACAAATGGTGAAATGAAGTCTGTAAGCTGCTCACTGGTGGATATTGAGGAAATAAAGAAATTGGCTTTATTATGTGAGAATCTTCTGGGGTTTGTGCTATCAGGTCTCCCTTGGCAGTGAGTGCTGCATAGGCTCTTTGCTCTCATGGCCACCTAATTAGACTACTCTGCAAATCATGTTTTCTTCTGAATCATTTACATTATGTCCAACATGGCTAGTCAGTTTGGGGAACACTTATTAGGATTTAAAACAATGAGCTACTAATTATCTCTCGCTCCGGGGCTGAGTGGGGAATGCAACCTTTTGTCTCTCCTCCTAAATGAGGAAGCTGAGGAGCTGTGCAGGGAGCCGTGTTCTGCTGCCTGCGAAGTCACCTTGCTCTCTCCTGGGACATCCTTTATTATTGCTTTGCTGCTCTCCCTCCTATGCTGAGCAAGTGGTGGCTCTAAAGCCCCTTCCACTGCAGAAATGCCTGTTCAAGAGGAGTCCCCTGCCTCTGAGGAGGAGGAATGAGCGCAGCAGCCATCCTAACCCAGGAGTCCAACCTGCCTCGTCAGACATGTCCACTTTGGACTCTGTACAGCAGGCTGACTCCTCTCCGGTCAATAAGAAGTTCTCTTGTATCATGCACTGTAGCCTCCAGACCTCTGGCTGTTTCTTAGGTGACTCTACTATGTTTTAAACAGTGCTTGTCTGAGAGTCCAACCCACCTGGTCATGACTGTTTTCTTCCAGCTGCGAAATGAAACATGGCGGCATGAGGGGCTCTTCTCCAGGGGGGCCAAACCCACCTGTCCTCTGGGTGATCTTTTAGGGAATATCATTTGGGCTCTGTGGATCCTCCATGCCCTTCTCTGTGCTTTGTTCTCCTACAAAAGCTGACCTTTGAGATACCTCAACCTTATGTTCAGTAACAGTGTTCAACTGCTACTGAGATACTCAGAGGCTGAGTTCAGCCACCTCAGGGGTTCAAGCACATCCCTTGGGTTCAGTGTTGTTTAAGTTGCCTCTTCACCAGGTTGTTGGTCTTTTTGCTCATACACCGTTAGTTGGGGGCAGCAGAGAAGTGTGTCCAAATCTCTGAAATGAGAAGAATCTCTGGAATCAAGCCCTGCAGAGCTGGCCTCTGTCCCCAGCAGCATTGCTTGTGACCTTCAGTTAATGTGTCTTTTGGTGGGCAGCAGGCTGTAAACGCTGTGGTCTAAAAAGCTTGGGTTCTGCAGTAAAACTACAAATGACGAGCAGTTTAATGTTCTTGCTTCTCTGACTGGGGTCCTTAGAATGAAACTCTGAAATTTTGAATGTGCTTAAACTGGGGAGATGGATGGAGGCTCCAGTGACTGACCTGGGAGACAGTAGGGATCACTCATGAATTTCACTCATGAAGAAATCAAAGCTCAGAGGCCAGCAGGCACATCATGAGCACTATCCTGCCTGCAATTTTAGTGACCTATCCTGGGTGTCTTACTCTTTAGGATAAACGACAGCTTTCAGAGCAATCTTCAAAGCCACAGTGAGCTGGTAGCAAACCTTGGCAACACTGCTAAAGGTACACCATGCCTTATGGGCCTGAGTGTGTGAACTGACTTGCTAATTGTGATGGACACAAGCTCTTGCCTCGTGGGCAGCTCTGCCCAACTCAGGGCTGTGACTGCCCTGATGCAGAAGCAAAGTCTTGACCGTTGCTGGTTTTAGGAGGAATTGGATGCTTCTCTTGCTGCCTGCACGGAAAGCCCAAAATTCACCATAAGGACCATCTTGTCCATGAGATGCTTCAGCCAGAGTCAAGATCAGAGCATTACTCATCGTTAGCCCTGTGAAATAGGAGTAGCTGGGGAAACTTCAGCCAGATTGATGTCTTTATTTATGCTGAGTGGTACTTTATACCAGCCTGCTGAAGCAAATCACCGTGATTAAATGTCAGAAGCTGGTTTCTTGTAACCTTTGGTAGGAAAAGTTTCCTGTCTAGAGGAGTATTTCAAGGATGAAATACTCTCCAGTGCAGTGTGTGAGTTTAAACCCTCTTGAAATAAAATACCCTCAGAACAGGCTTTAGATACAAATTGGGTGACATGCAGACAAGTACATGTCTCCAGTCTGGGAAAAACTTCATCTTGGATGGGTAACTAAGCTCATTTCATGCTGAAAATCCTTCCTCTGCACCCAAATGGCATGGCTAGAAGTTTCTCTGATAATGATCCTAAAAAAAAAAAAAAAAAAGCAACTTTGTGGTCCTTTCTTGGTCATCCTTGATGACTAGAACAGACACCTTGTTCTACTGGTTTCATCCTGCCCTGGCTCACCAGTCAGCAGCTCAGAGCTGTGGAGGTGTGGAGGCTGCTGTAGATGAAAGAAGTTTCCCTGTGGTTGCAGTGGAGTAGAATCATAGTCATTTAGGTTGGAAAAGACCTTTAAGATCATCGAGTCCAACCATCAACCATGCGCACTAAACCATGTCCTGAAGTGCCTTGTCTACGTGCTTTTTGAATACCTCCAGGGATGGTGACCCCACCACTTCCCTGGGCAGCCTGTTCCAATGCCTGACAACCCTTTCAGTAAAGAAATTTTTCCCAATATCCAATCTAACCCTCCCCTGCCGCAACTTGAGGCCATTTCCTCTCGTCCTATCACTAGTTACTTGATAGAAGGGACCAGCACCCACCTCACTACAACCTCCTTTCAGGTAGTTGTAGAGAGCGATAAGGTCTCCCCTCAGCCTCCTTTTCTCCAGACTAAACAACCCCAGTTCCCTCAGCCGCTCCTCATAAGACTTGAGCTCCAGGCCCCTCACCAGCCTCGTTGCCCTTCTCTGGACACATATCCCTGTAATTACAGGGATAAAGCCCTTTCCGCACTGCTGTGTGGATGCAGATCTGTTAACATCAGAGGTGCTGACTCACACTGGGCTGTGTGACTCTGAAGTGGCTGGTGGATCATTCACGATGCCTGGGTCACAGTTTGGGACCCCTGTCCGCAGTGTCACAGGGCTTTGTTGGGAGTGATGAGATCACGCTGCCATTAGGAGTTGTTGTAAAGTGTAATCAATGAAAAGTGTCCCTGCCTGTCAACCCCATCATCCCAGCCCCTGCTGAGCCACTTAAGAAACGGCTGATATGTGAGCTATTGCTCTGGATTGTCACCTCTTTTCTCCGCCTTGTTTTTCACCTTAGACATGTTAAGCTTTACCACATCCAGCCTGGTGAGTCTGTTCCTACACATACCACTTCCCTAACACTGTACAAATGTTCTCCAAGTCAGCCAAAATCTCCTTTGCCATTTATCTTTCTGTGATTGACTGCTAATAGGTTACAATTCCTTGGTAACTGGAAATCATAAATCTACCATCTCTTGTCCTTTCTGCAGTCTTCCAGGAATCAAAAGCTATATCCTCAGGTACTGTAAATCTGCACGCCTCCGTTAGCTCCAAGTAGGAAAAGCAAACAGCCCAGTTCCTTACCTGTTCTCTGAATCTAAGTAACAAAAAGACTCAAAGAGTGTCTTTGCTTTGCAGGTCACACTTAAAAAATAGCTCTTCTAGTCTCTCCAGCAGATTAATACTTAGGAGAGAGGCACAAAAGCATTGCCACCTTCTAACAAATTACAAAGACATGACAGAAGTTGTCTAATGGAGACATCTTATTCATAGGATTAATGACACATCTGAAGCAAGTTGTCTTAGCTGGAAAAAGCTGATTTAACAGAGGATCTAGTGTATGGCTTAAAAAGCCCCCTCAAACCTGTCATGGCTGAGTTACAGCAATATTTGCCTTAGAGAGCTTGTTTCCCATTTTTGACCTATTGGTGACGGTGATCAATATTTAAAGATCATTGCTGGAGCACAACTGTGGATCAGATGGTGCCAGGCTGTTTCCAGGAGTGAGAATTGAATAGGGAAGAAAAGACAGTGGAAAAGCAATGGTAAAATGTCACGGGGAACATCTCATCAGAGGACACGCTACCTGTCAATGTGTCCTCAAGCACGTGTACGTGCAAACCTGCCTCGGCCTCCCTTCTCTTCCAGAAAATGATGCTACAGTGACAATTCCCAGGGCACTGCAGGGCCGGGGCGTTCCCATGGCACATCTCACCATGCTGGCTGCCGACTGCCTTCCTGCCAAGCTTGGGCGTGAAAATCCAGGGGGACCTCCTCATCAGTCTGTGAAGGTTTAACTCATTCAGCTGAGGGACCTCTGCTAGTCTGCAGGATTAATCAGTGAATTTAACCAGAAGCAAAACAAGCTAGGAAGACAATTAAGCTATTGATTCAAGATGCTGTTGGGAAGGAACTTGCAGTCAGGCTATGCTAATAAAGCTACATGGATTGATCAATTGATGTCAGTAATATTGGTTTAGGCAGGAGCTCGATGTTTTCTATTATTCAAGTCAACTTGGTTTTGGAGCGTTTCTTTATGAGACGTTGAAGCAGGGGAGTTTGTTATCAGTTTGTTGACCCTGGAGTTGTGTGTGCATACTGGGAATCACCAGGACAGTGCCTGTCAAGCACAAGTAGTTGCTAAAATACTGGGATCCCAGCACAACTCCAGCATCGTACAATCATTCACCACTTATGATTCTGGTCCTCCCACCATCTCCCCATTTCCAGGTGCCTCTGCTTAGACAACTGCGGTGTCTAACAAGCTGCAAATCTTGCGTGACTGTCGAAGTGAGGGCTTGTCAGGTTGTCACTGAAGAGCAGCCGGAGAGGCAGCGGATGTCTCCAGCCTTGATGTGGCGTCTGAGTGGCATTGCTGCAGAAGACGGCAAGAAGAGCCCGGATCCTGGCTGAGGAGGAAGGGTAGGTGCAAGCCGTGTTGAGATCCTGGGAGTTGCTCTGTTATAACTGTTCCTAAATCTACCTGCACTTAATTCCTTAGGGCTGGAGGATAGGAACAAAGCTGTTTGGGTGTGCAGTCCCTGGGCCACACTGAGACCCTCTTGAATTAATAATAACCAGTCCTGTGGACAGAGGATGGTCTAATTCCCATCGAAAGGCCTTGAGGGATGCAGGATTTCTGTAGCTTTTGGGGCAAAAAGGTCTTACTGTGCATTCTATCACTCATCCAGCTTTTCTTGTTGAGCAAGTCACTGAATCTCCTGAAACCTCAGTTTTTTTAATAACTGTAAAGAACCATCACCCTCCCCTCCCAGAGGGCTGGAGCGTGTGCTGACTGCCAAAACTCTCGTGGGGCAGAGCTTTTCCCTATATGAGCTGGTGCTTTTGTTTGCATGAAAATACTTCATAAAAACACCCTGATTTATATTGAAATGCAACTTTTTAACAGCTGAGCGCTATGTTTGGACTTTATAAGGTCTTCTCATACATATTCTGATAGCTATGGGAGCTAGCATGTCTGTTACTGAATTGAGACTTTTGACGGGAAACCTTAGTGTGGGGCTTTGTTCCAAATAGGGCTAAAGGGGATTTCTTTTAACAGTAACCTGGGTTTCCTCTGGCGTGGAAACTCTGATGTTCAACCAGCGCTGATGAATAAGTTGCTGGAAGTTCAGCACAGCGGGTTGCATTTTTTTCAGCATTCACATGGGTGTAATACATAGTATTGTAAAGTAAATCCCTTGACTGCTCAAACTAATGTGCTCCAATTTCACTGGCATTTGGCCTACTATTTCAGAAAGGAAAATGTCACTGCTGACCTAAATAAGATTTGCTTCTAAGAGGCTCTGGGGTGAAAACCTGCCTCCATCAAAATCTAGAGGCAGTCCTTGCATGGATTAGAGTGGAGCTAGCTCCATGTTTTCAATGCAACTCTGTGCCAATTAAAGGTAATAAGCTTCCAGGATAGTGCAGTCAGTAATGAAGGGTGAGCCTCCAAGTTTCAGAAGGTCTGTTTTTAATGAGCCCCTTGAAATGTGGATGTGTCGTGGAACACCTTGTGTCTGGGCTGGGACTGTGATGGGAACAGCTCTACCTGAGCTAGAAAAATCCTGGGAGCAGATGCTGCCTTTCAGCTTTTCCAGCTGAAGGCAGAATCCCAAACTGTGAAAGGTAGAGAAAAAGATGTGAGATTGATCAGAAAATTAAACAAGGGGAGAAGCAAGGATGGTTTTCTCCAATCCTTCAGAGCAAGCATGGGAAGAAACACTCGCTCATTTATCTTTGCATAATATAAATGTGCCTTTTATCTGTTTAGGACAATTTTTTTCATTTCATACCTTTGCTATGAGGCTTTGTTTCAAAAACTCGTTGGCCCTTTTGGGCATAGATATGGGAACCAGGACAGCAAGTTCAGCCTTTGCCAGGCTGAGCAGGGGACTCAAATATCCCTGTACATCTCTGGTCCTGTAACACTGGGACAAGAAAACCTGCTCCAGAGTAGTAAGCAAAAGAACTCTTAGGTCCAGGAGGTTTTTTGAGATGTGACTTGTGGGGAAAGAAAGCTTTGGGAGTATTTGGTACCTGTTCTTTCTTATTAGTTTAAGGCTGTGAAGTTGCGTTTTGGTGGGGAAAAATATCGTCCTCTGCCTGAAATCCAGCTCTTCAGGTCCAGGCACAAACTCAGGTGGCAAAAGAACTGAGAAGACAAGGGCTTTTGGTGACTTAAAGAAAAAACCCAAACAAAACACTTTTCAGGCATAGTTAAAAGAAAGAAATGGGGAGGGAAAGGGGTAAAGGTGGAGCAGACTTTCATTTACCAGAAATGTTTGAGAATTCCAATTTGCATCTGTGCAACCCTGCTGTTGTCTTAAAGCTGGTGGTACTGGTGCCCCTCCTGCTGCTCAGGGCAATGAAATCCCCAAATTCCCAGAGTAAACTGCTTCACAGAGTGGCAAGGGCATGAAGCATGGAAATAAAGTAAAAATTAGGCTGGCTTGGGAGGGAAAGTGTGACGGCTCCTCTCCAGATGTGACAGAAAGGGCCAGGCATACACTGCTGCACTTAACCCCTTTCACTGGCTGGAAAAAAAAGTATTTCTCCTAAATGTGCTGCATTTCCTTTTTTTTAACCTGCCCTATGAATAACACTTTGACCATTTTAAAAGCTGACATACTAATAAAACACTATTAAATCCTGCCACTTCCTCTGTAGAGCAGGAATAAGTCAAGATAGGCACGACTGTGGAGAGGGAAAGAAGGCTCCGAATGTGACGGTTTATTAAGCATTTCACCCTCAATACATTTAATATGCATGAGGCTTCTGTCACTGTCCTCCTAATGCTCCCTGAGACCACAGTGGCAATAGAAAGGAGCCTTAAAGCAGAGCAAAACGTGTCCCTGGCAATGCCATCTGTGTGGGAGGCTTCTCTGGCTGTTGCAATGCCAGGAAAAGGGATGGGGAGCAGCCCAGGCAACCACAGACCCATGGCCGGTGGCATCAGGACTTCCATCTGGTCCAGGGTGATGCTTTGTCTCGCTGCAGGTGGGTCTGATGCTGCATCTCCTCCTTTCTGTGCCATTGCTACCCGAAACGAAAGGAACCTTTGGCCAAGAACGGGAGTCCTTCCACAAGCGCGCAGCATGTAGTGTGTAGCAGAAGGGGGTACACACTTGCAGGTCTCTCACCCTATTTCTTAGGGTCACAAACCAATTTTGTCTCATTTGACCCACTCTTGCTCCCACTGTTTAGAGAGCCAGATAGGCACCTCGCCACACTTATCTGTGGAACGGATTTTTTTTTTTTTTCTTGCTGCCAGCATGTTTTGCAGATATTTCCTAGTCTTCAGTAGACCTGAAGAAATGATAATGCAGGCCAGTAGAGGAGGCAGATGAATTTGCTGTCTAACAAAGATAAATTTAAATTAAATTATGCTCGACTGGCCATCTTGCCACAACAACAAGAATTCTTCCCTGAACTCAGCCTTGCAGATTATCTGGAATAAACATGAAGTTGCCCAGGGCTCATAACCCAGCTAAAAAGGTTTTTTGACCCCATTTCAGGTTGAAAACCCTAGTCTGAGAAATGCTGAGCTTTCTGGGAAAATAAAAACCTTGCTTATAGTGGTTCGAAGTGGAGCTATGCTTAGGAAGATGAAGGCACAGAGCTTTCTCTAAGTTACATAAATGCAAAGTTTGGATGAGTGAAGGCAACTGCCTCCATCACGTGCACCGTGTTGCAGGTGTACTGCAAGGGAGAGGGAAATATTTTACTTCTGGTTACTGTGATGAGTTTCCAGCAGTCCTGGGGATTGAGATGTGCTCTGGCTTTTTCCTGCTTGCAAAAGTGCTTCCATGAAAGGTGTTGAGGCAGTATTTATTTATTCCAGCAGTGCCAGATCTTTACTGTGTCTGTGGGTCCTGCTCTGTTACCCCTTGGAAAGCTACACAAACATCCCAAGAAGGTGACAGTGGGGAGCTGGAGCATATTCAATCGCAGGGTCTCCTTACGTTTTTTATGATTGTAAAAGAAATAGGGGGGTTTGAAATGCTAGAAAATAAGTTGGCTTTTGAAATGCATCCTTCCTTCCTCCCTCCGTGGTGCAAGAAGAACCTGAAGGGAGAGCACAGGGAGTTAAACTCAGCTGTGGGCTGCTCCTGTAGAAAAATAGAAAGATGCATAGTGGGGAGCTCTTACAGATGGCAGGAGGTCCTTTCACTCTCTGTTGCCTCTTTCTTCACATCTTTTGAATCTCGGTTCAGCTGGTGCGGTTCAGGTGATCGCAGGCATGGGAAGAGGGAGAGACCTCTGGGTGGTCAGCTCTCCTCTTTACCTCCAGATGATCTCTTCAATGTGGTATTTATTCAGCTGAAGTTTTTAAATAGATATGGCTGAATTATTCATAGTGCATAAATTAGCTGATGGGCACTGTTTTCTTGTGACTGTTCATCATGGAGGGTTTTTTTTTCAGGCGGAATGTTCACTGCTTAGAAATTCCAGCCAGATTTGATGGCTGTTACCAGCAATTTGCTCAGACCATTTATTTAAGGTAGGGGTTGGCCTTGGTGGTCTGCTCAGGATGTTTTCTATCTCTCTGGGGGTGACTTGTGCTCTTCACTGGATAACAGCATATAGCAAGTGCTCTTCCTGCAGATTTCAAGCAAAAATAGCTATTGTGGACCAAAGGATTTCTCACCTTACCTTATAAGAAGAAAAACAGTCATACAAGTGGCTATCCGTAGCAAATGGCCAGGGCGTACTTCTGGGGAGAGGTAAGTGCCTGTACTCCTGCACAGGACCTTGTCTGTGCTTTTGGGGCCTCTACTACATCACCCTTTTGCACGTGCAAAAAGGAAACTTGTAGCTATTTCCGTAGCCCTTGGTTTATCAAATTTAAACAGTTTGTAGAGAAGATTTAAAAAGTTATCACACGCACATGTCTTGCTCTTGGTTTTTTCTAATCTTCAAAGTTCTCTCTGAAACTTATTTCCTGGAAAACATCATCATCGCCCCCCTCCATCCCTTCAAGTTACCTTCAAATTCTCTCTCCCCTGGTTTTCCCACATTTGAGGACCTGGGGACTATAACCATGCCTGTCATGAGTCTGCAGTCCTCTCCAGTGCCCAGTCTTTCTATGCCCTGGTAGCTCTTAGGTAGCCCATACAAAAGCTCCCATCAAAATACAGTTCTCTGTGGGCTGTGTGAAGATTTAACTGTTAATGCTTGCTGTAAGCATGTTTTAGCTTTCGAGTTTTTCTAAGTAATATCCCAAAATTCCTGTTCCTGGGAGCTACCGGACGCCTGCAGCTCTTGGTGGGGACTGAAGACGTGGCACTTTGCAGGGCTCAGTCCTCAACATGCTGGAAATCAGCACAGGGGCACTTTCAGGCCCAGCTGCTCTTCTCCTCCCTCTGCCACAAAGCTCTCAGGTTAATTTTTCTGTCTCCTTTTGATTTTTTTCCCATCAAATTATCTTGTTGTTGCACTGCCCATACTTGTTAAAGGTCGCAAAATAAATACTGTGCCACTGTCTTGTGTATCAAAGCTGCTTTCTACATCAGCTTTTCATGTGTTTTCAGACCATTAAAACTCTCTTCTTGCTCTTTGCTTTTGTGATCAAAGCATCATTCATGCAGTAATCTCATGCAGAATGTGCTTTATCTCTCCCAGCAACTATTGCCTCCTCCTGTGATGCTGCTCTTGGAGGACATTTCTTTTTCTCCAAATGCTTTTTCCCTTCTCCCTCTGCTCTGGCTCTGCTTGTGCAGGGGGGAACCAGCTGGGGAGGGAAATAGTTAAGTTTTTTGTAAGAGGGAGGGAAAAATGGTAAAATGCGCCTTTATTTGTTCTGTAATGGGACTCGTGGTACCACCGTAAGCAGTTACTGACTGTTTGTCAGTAAGCCTAGCAAATAGAAAATTGTCTTATAAACTGTTTTTAAAGGCTGAAAGGTCATAAAAAGGATTTAGCACTATTGCAGGAGACAACTTTGTTTAAACAGTGTCATTAGTCTCTTTGTAGGCCTTTTTATAGTGCTTTCTCCCTTGTTTGTTGCTCTCTTCCCTTGGGTTGTTTTTTTTGTGTGTTTCTTTTTCCTTATTCAGTATTGAAGTTGTTATAATCTGAAAGCCCCCTCGAGCAGAGATGGGCTGGGTGGGTAAGCCCAGGACGGGGCTCTGCTGTGCAGCTGCTGGGAAATGGGGTCTTTAAGGAAACTCACATTCCTAAGGGGATGTGGTTGGGACAAGGATGCTCCTTATCATTTCTGGACCACGTTTCTCAGAGTCAGAAATCCCCAAAGCTTTGTGAAAGGAAGCGACGTGGTAGAGACCCTCATGGTGCTCCCGTGAGATTGAACAACCAAAAACCTTCAGAGTTCCCACAAACTCACCCTGTTTTCAATATCAAACAGTGCTACGAGGGGCAGGAAGCACAGAGGATTCAACTATATGAAAATAATTCAAGTTTGAAGCAGACCTTGGTGTATTGCTGGTCTGGAAATGGGAGAATCTCTGCACAGGGATCCTGAGGGGGTTGAAGCTAGCAAAAAAAAAAAAAAAAAAAAAAAGAAGAGTCTGTTGGCAAAGTGTTTTCACAGATGTGTCATTCAGGAGTGGTTCATATAACTGAAGAATGGCAAACAGAGTACTCCATGTGAAAGGAGAAGGAAAAGCAATCCCAGCAGCGACTGGCCTTTCACAGTCTGCAAAGCTTTAGACAAATTGTGAAGGAAAGAATAATGGGATGAAAATAGGACCGAGTCCAATCCAGACTTACAAAGGCACATTGAAGCTGCTTGTCTTGATATTTTTTTGTTGGTAGGAGATCTGGTTTCCTCCACAGAAGAAAAATAAATTTCTTCTTCAGCTGGCTTTTGGTTAAGTAATGTTTCCGGGATATTTCAGTGGATGAAGAGAAAAGAATCACCTGTGCTAAAAGACAATGCTGGTGCAGAGAAAAGAATCACCTGTGCTAAAAGACAATGCTGGTGCAGAGAAAAGAATCACCTGTGCTAAAAGACAATGCCGGTGCATGAAGAAGTAAGTATTAATAGGTGATAAAAAGAAAAATCAGCCTGGGAAACAGGTTCTTAGCAGTCAGAAGAGAGGCTTTTCCTGGGGCTGAAGATGCTGTTGGCGATCAGTTTGAGTAGAGCTGAAGGGTGCAGCGCTCACAGCAAGGGCTGGAGCAGAGGTGTGGGACTGCACGCCCCAGGAGTTCCCTCCATCCCCCCCAGGGACCACTAGTGCGATGTCAGACCCGAAAGGGGTGGTGAGGGAGGATGAGCAGAATCAAGCAAAGCAAAACTCACTGGAACTGCACGGGTTTTCATGCAAATCAAATATAAGTGCTCAAATATTTGTAGTGCAAAGCTAAGGCTGCAAACATGGCTGAAATGACCTTGGTGAAGACTGGGACTGCTTGCTGCAGGTGACGTGTTCTCCTCCGCCAGCTCTGTCCGTACACAGCCATGAGTATTTTCATCTGATCTATGCTTTGCATCAACAAATCTGAGATACTTGCTGTGGTGCTGCCGAACTTGGGCATCACCTGATAGGTGATGGGATAAATCACTTAAATGTCCCCTTTACCCTTATTTATTTCAGGGATGTGGTTATATTAGAAGACTGCTCCTCGGAAGCAAAGTCTACCAAGTGTTTGGTCGGTGAGAGCTGCCACAGCGCTGCTGGGATGCAGGGGCTCCTGCAGGAACCAGCCTGGTCCAAAGAGCATCAGAAAAGGCATAATCTCATTACCAGCTACTGTGCAATGTGCAGAAGGAAGTTCCCTTTTCTATTGCTATTGCTGTAGTTTTATGGCTTGTATTGTGTCTAATTATTTTCCTACATTTGCAGGAAAGACCCAAGTCCCACCTGCCCTTCTCTGCAGGGTTTTCCTGTGTTCCTGGAAAAGGAGGCTGCCAGCAGAGGGCACACAATATATGAATATGTAGATCCTATATAGGTCCTGATAGTAACCGTCCCCTAATGCTTGCCAGGGAATCTTGAGCTCCTTTTTGGAAAGGAGAAACTGAGGCAGGGAGAGAAGTCATGTGCCCAAGGTTGGAAAGCATCGGGAGCAGAAGGCATGTCCTGCGTGTGGCAAAACTGAGATATTCATTCACTTGCCACAAGCGGGCTTTGATTTTGGTTTCATTTCCCTCCCTCAGACTCTATTTTTGGTGTTTGGGGCTGCTTTTTGGGTTTCTCCTTTTGCCTGACCGAAGGGGACTGAGGACCCATGCTGAGGCCTTTAAAGTCTCAATTTTCAATGGCCAGTAGGGATTTTTTGGGGTGCTCGCCCCAGAGCTCTCAGGGTGGAGAGAGGGAGGCAGAGGCGACCTTGCTGCAGCCTTCCTCCTCCTGGTTGCATCCCTCTCACGGGGGCACAAGTGTGAGTGTGGAGGGTCAGGCAGGAGGATCTGCTGACCTCCTCCATCCTCTGCCAGGATCTGGGGGCCCTTGGGCAGCACCCAGGATGTGGCACTTACTCTGGTACCCAAAATATGAGTGCTTAACTCTTCTACAGCTTGGATGCCTTCATGCCCCCTGTTAGCACCCGCACCAAAAAGCTTTTTGCTTTTGGAGGCAAAGGCGTCCCTGGACCACGTGTGTTTGTCAGCTCTTACCTCCTTTCTAGACAGCTCTGATCAAAAGCAGTTTAGTGCACTTCAACCCTTGTGAATGGAAATTTCCCCCATCTCCTTCCAGGTCCTTAGGGTTTCCAAATGTCAAGTCTTCAACTGCAAATGCTGTTTGAAAATGCTTAGCAAGTTGTAGTCTGTTGGCATCAGCCAGTCACCAAAGATAACCAGCTTGTTTTCTTGCTCTCCTCTTTAATATTCCCTCCCAGCAAAGCTCTGGAGACGTCATTAGGAGCAGTGAGCTCTTTGGAGCTGGGCTAACAACTGCTGAGTAGGTCGTTCCTGCGTAAATAATTTGCTTCTCAGTTTCTCTCCGTGCCGTGAGCTGAGGACGGTGAGTCCTGCCTCGGCATCAGCGGCTCAGCAGTGGAGAAGGTGCCAGCTCTGAGCACGTGGAAATGGTGCCGCTCCTTTTGCACCAGTGGTTTCTGGAGGGGGAGCAGCAAGTGGGTGGACCTGGTAGCGACCCCAAAAAGTCTTGCACCGTTCTCCAGGGCTGGATATGTGAGAGGAGAGGGAGGCAATAATGATGCTTGCAGCTCTACCAGATATAGAGCCTCAATGCTAACACAAATGAAGCTGTGATGGGCTCTGAGCCCTGTTCTCGCCCTCTGTGGTCAATATGGAAAGTCATGTGCAATGAAGTGATCATGATGGGTCAGAAATTGGTTGTGTGGCAGCTTTCAGTGCAATAATCAGGCTCTGTTATTAATGTCCTTTTGTTTATTTATCCACCTAGAACTTCTCAGCAGGGTCTGGTTTTCATGCTCTTCCCACTACAACCCCTCTCCCACATCCTCTGCATTATTACAAAGAATGATCCCATTAAATAATTTCAGAAAATAACCCTGAAAATTGTACCTCAGGCTTAAAACGAAGGGCTGAAAATGTCCCTGGTAGGTCCTTATACTTGTCACCTGAAAATGATAATTCTAATTAGCTTCCATGCCTGCCCTTGGGTCCAGCCTAATAAATCCTAATGAACAGTAGCTGATTGAAATACATCCTTGTGAGTTAGTTACAACAATAAGTGTGCTCCACTCCAAGGGAACAGTTAATGATGTTGGTGGATCACCAGCGGATCCCCTTGCAATGAAAGAGGAGGGAGTTTGGAAGAGCAGAGGTCTGACGGTTTCCATGGGGCCGTAGGAGATGTGAAGTGCTGACTTGTAGACCGATGAAGAAACCTTAACTAATAGAAATGTCTTTGTCTGCAAATCTTCAAGGCTTTTGGTGGTTGGTTAGCAAGTGATCTGACTCTGCTTAAAATAGCAGTAAGGATAAGGTGACTTGGGTTTGAACTCATGTTAGCAGTGCATTTTAAGACTGGACGGAGCCAGGACGTGCCCACTTCTCTCCCCCTGCAGACATGGGCCAAGGGAGAATAAAATGTTTTAACCTGCATGATGGGAATGAAAAAGAAGTTATCGATTAAAGCGGGATAAGAGGAAGCTTTATTCTTGTGAATTACCCAGATGGCAGCAAATGTGAAAGCAAATCTTTACACATTTCAGCTGCTTTGCAAATGACCTTTCCCCCCCCCCCCTTCACAAAATATATCTTGTACCTCTTGTCCGATAAATCAAATCTTTGGAATTCTCAGTTTTTCAATAAACTGGATTTCCCTTAACAGGAGAGATTTTGTTAGTAAAAATATCTGCTTTTGTTACAGCTGTTTCTCCTTCCCTGCCTCATCCTATGAAGGCTGAAGCAGCTTCAGGTGACACCACCAGTAAGACGGATTGAAAGAGGACCCTGGGGCTCAGAAGATCCTGGTTGCACCTGGGGGTAAAGCTGCCCAGAGGGACCCACCCGCAGCAAACGCTTCTCAGACAGCTCACAGGCTGGGATGCATTTGCTAAACCAGCACCACCACGTTTAAACACACAAATCGGCCTCTTCCTCTCAGTGCTGCCATGCATCCGGACTGTATTACTCAGAAATACGTTTTTTCCTATGCATCCTGATGTCTGTTTAGCTGCCCCCACCAAGCTGTTCTTTGTCCTCCAGATACGTTTAACCTATTGCTTCTAGCTTGTTTGCAGCTTGTTTGCACCTTTATTTACTTGCCTGCCTCCATAGGTCTATAAATAAGAACGTTTTCACGTACAGAGCTAGTGAAAGGGCAAAGGTGAGGTGGAGTTGGACTTTTAACATTCATTTATCTTTGGTTTGCAGAAGACTTGTGCTCCTGCTAAATTTTTTATACAGATTAAGCTGCATGGCTCCCATTTGAGCTAGCCAGAGCCTTGCTTCTATAAGCATCCTCTGTCTTTTTAAGCTTTCATGTCCCCTTCTGTGTCTGTCCCCCGCATCTGTTGGAGCCCTGTGACATGCAGAAAATGGGTGAAGGAAAACTCCAGCGTGCCACCGGTCTGCACATGGCTATCACAGGGTTGACCCATAAGCAAGACTCTGGGGCATTTTCCCCTCTCCACTTCCAAATTACCCAGCAAAGAGGACTTTACATCCTCCTTCCCTTTTAGGATTACCCTAAATAATTCCTATTTTCTTAAGTATCAAGAGTAGTGAAGCAAAGAGAGGGTTGCATAGCTTTCAGCTGGCAACCCCTACATATTTGGGTGCATGGAGGATTTGCTCTCTGGTTGCTAAAACCTGCCGATGCCTTTTCCAGCAGCACCTCTTTGATGAGGGGAGCACGGGTCCCTGGAAGCAGCACGCCTGTTTAAACACGTGCTCCGTGCGCACCTTCGCCTGGCTGTGTGGGTGTATCTGTGTTCCTGCTTATCTAAAGCTTGTTGCTGTGAACAGCTTGTGACACTGATGGAAACGCTGGTTGACAGCAGACACGGGGAGATCTTTCAGAGCCAGTTTTGTCGTCCGTAGGCTTCTTTATGGCAAAACTATGTCATCCCTAAGGCTATGGCGAGTCTGGATTTTCTCAGGAGCTTTATCTGGGCATAACTTTAAAGCTCTGGGGTTTGGAGCTGCATCTCCAGCAGAACTGCCAGACATGCCCATTGCATGGGTGTAAAGCAGCTCTGGAGTTCGTGGCAGCAGCACGTCGTGGCCATGTAAGATTCCCATCCAACCTTAGAGCCGTGTTCACCTGCACCTGCCTGGGAAATCCTGGGGTTCGTGGAGCTGAAATAACGTTGACTCTGCCTTGCATCTTTGTCCCCCACAGCTGTCGCTCCGATCTTCTGGGTCTCACAAGTCTTGGAGAAGATGGTGCAGAGTGGGTGTCCTTCGCCCTTTGCTAGGACAACGGAGCTCTGCACCCCTCTGTGGAGCTGCCCATCCATCCCAGCATACTCCGTATGGTGCCACGGTGTGGCAGGGGAGCAGAAGGCCAGGTGTTTTAGGCAAGGTTTGCAAACGGGGACGTGCCTGCGCTTGGCCTGGGCCCGGCACGTGCAGCTGTTCGGTGTCTACTGCCTGGGATTAAAATAGCCAACATGCTCCTCGTGTCCCACCGCGCTCCGGCTTGCGTGTGCGAAGCAGGACACTACAGCAACGGCCGGGGGGGCTCGGCGGGGGACAAGCCCCGACCAAGGGCACCATGGCAGCTCTTTCAGTCAGACGTGCTCGGTGGGGCAAACAGTTGGACGGGCACCTCGAGAGCTCTGCGGTGGCGCAGTCCGTGCTATTTTATATATGTATTCGGGGGGGGAGAGTTAACAAAGTTTCCTGAGGACAGTTTATACTTTTGCTGTGTATTTAGTCCAACCCTTTCTAAATCATGTAACTTGGTTTGTGTAAAGAGATTTTGATAGACTGAAATTTTGGCTTTACAGCAATAAAATCTTTTTGAATACTGCCTAAGCTGAAATATTTATTTTTGGCTTTGTTAGCTGTCTGAAGTGATGAAAGGATTCTTTCAGGCAGCTGTTCCTTATGTCTTGTATCATCGGCTGTCCCACAGAAAAGGAGGAAAAGATGCTCTCCGGGCTTCCAGATGCTCTCCATGGGTTTGCAGTAGTCCCATGCCTACTTTCGCTCACCTCCTCAGAGCTGGAGATCACTCAGATTTTGCCAGCATCAACCATCTTCTTGCAACATGCCCTAATATCCAAGGAGGGAGACACTAATTTTGTAATTAAGTCTCGGGGGGAGTCTGGATCTGCTCTTGGCTCTGCCACAGGCTTCCTGTGTGACCCCCAGGTAAATTCTGGAGCTAAAATGTTGTTGTCTCTCTGAGGACATAAATGCTTTTCTTTTCCTGATCTCTGCCTCACCAGGATGTCAGCTTTTTGAGGAATATGAAATCTCTGTGCCCGGGATTGTACGGACAGCTGTGGGACCATGACCTCACCCCAGATCCATAGGAGCCACCACGGAACAGTAAGGTAAAGGATAACAGGAGCGGGCAGAAGAGCTGGTGAGGTGCAATGGGGAGATGAAATCCCAGGGCTGTGCAGCGTGGTCCTCAGTGCATTGGCCTGGCAGTGCTGGACCTCGGTGGGCTGCGAAAGGAGGAGGGGAGCGGAGCAGCCCTGACCCCCTGCGTGTGTCTGTGCGGTGCTCCGGGCCCGCACCGCGGCATGTGGGCTCGCAGGACGCTGAGCATCACGCAGAGACTTTGGGTACGGGAACCCTGAGCCACGGGCTGCAAACTACAGGTGTTAGGGCTTTGATGAAAGACCATAAAGCCAGGGCCGTTGCCTTGCTGTGCAGGGTGGCAATGCAATAAATCAAGATAAAATCAGTGGAGTGTTAAACAAGCCATGAGTGATTTACAATAAATTGTGTAAAGAACATTATATGACTTTCATAGCATGAGGAAATTACTGCTGGAGAAGGATGTGGCAGTGCTTAGTTTTTGTTTCCTGTTGCATTTCGAGCAAGCTTTCGCTCGTCTCCGCGCCGTCCTGCTGCACAGCACGGAGCCCAGAGCAGGGCAGGGTGGCCGGTGAAGCACAGCTGCTCCACGCTTGTGCACCCCTCAGGCTACCTGCATGTGTCCCGGCTGAACAGTTTCCTACTCGACAGCCAAACCTCTCCAGCAGTGCAGTAGAGTGCAATATTTTGCCTCTTTGGACACGCTCCCTTACCTTGCCTTTGCTGTACAACAGTTGCCTTTGAGGGTTGGAAGAGAAATGTCAAACAACTTAGCGTGTAGAAGAGCTATCTGCTTGCTTCCCCTCTATGGACACGTAAAAGCAGAAGCCTGTGGGTCCCAAATTAAGTTATTTATTTCTCATGCAAAGCATCCTCTAATACAGTCAGCCCATACGTACTCTGTATATATCCCCTACTATGTTAAATCCTCTAATACATTCAGCTCTTCAGCATCATCTTCTTGGGTAACTCATTTAAACTATTAGCAGCTATTTAAAAGACTTTTGTCCCATAAGATATGGTTCTTAGTGCAACAAAGGTCATTTTGTCCAGTAAATTAGCTAATCTGCACCATCAGCAGTTTGCCTCAGTGATTTCAAATACTCTGTCACATCATAAATGCATTTACCAACAATATAATCAATTAGAATAATTTTACCTCTGAAGGGGCCTGTAAAGTCCTTTAAATGAACAAATCCATTTTAATTCATTTTAAAACTGCTCTGGTACGTCTTTGGTTAAATTGTCTTTTATTTGTCTTTAATTTTCTGTTGTCTTGTCAGTAAGAGGCACAAATTTGCAGCAGGAAGTCAGATTCGTGGAGCTTTTGCCATTTTAGATCTCCACCAAAAGAGTTTTTGATACTGGCAACAAACTGAAAATTCATTATTTTTGTCTTGTCTTGCCCATCTAATAAACAAGTAGGAATGTACCAGGCACCTGTAAAAGTGAAACTCCTCTCATTCTCACTGAATAACACTACAGAGCAGTCGATGAAATTAAAGGATATGAAATTCCAGCTCTATGAAAGGGGAAATCATGGCCATGGTGATTTCTTGCCGCAAGCAGCATTACTCACAATGTTACTCAAAACGCAGTCAGAAAAGCTGGCTCACCAGAACCTGCACAGCTGTTAGAAAAGGTGTTGGGAAAGTGCTGGGAAATGGTGCACGGTGCTAAAGTCGACCTCCGAGCTTCAGAGATGAACTTATTTGCAGACATAAGTGTGGACCAACACTCGGGTCCCAAAGACTTCAAGAAGGCACCAACTCACACTTAAGGGTCTTCCTGAAGAGAGATGCTTCAGTCCTCAGGTCCATGAGTGAAAGAGGAGAGGTACCACTAAGTCATGTAAAGGCTTGAGCATGAAGGCAGGGAAATGAAATGTCCAGCCACAGACCGACATGACTTTGCTTGTCACAAAACGCATCTGCAGCTCTTGGGCTCCTTGACATTACTTCCTTCTGGCTGAGCAGGTGTCCCCGTCGAGGAGCAGAGGAGGAGGTAAGGCAAAGGGGGAATGTGGAGACCAAACTTGTCTTCCCCGCTCAAGGTGGTCTCTTCCAGTAAGTTTGGGGAACTTTTTCAGGAATGCACCGAATGTTGCTGCCAACCTGGTAGCTCCTCTTCTGCCTTTCTGGGGCTGTTGGCTTGGAACTAACTTCACGTGGAAATTATTTTTATCAAATATTTATTGTGGAAATATTCTATTTACAACATGTGCTAAAACCATAAAGCATGAGAAGGCAGATCTCAGCAACATATTTTTTTTTCCTCAAGGACTTGAAGAATATTTTGCACTGTTATTTTGAACAGTTTTTATATTTAGCAAGTCTAAACATGAGATGAGAAGTAAATAAATCAAAGCGGCAAACACAACAGAAGAAAGAGAGAAGCCACAATGCAGATTTCGAGCCTGTCCAAAATGCGTGGGTTTGAAATACGCTCACTCACTGATGTATTTGGAAACGCTGCACATTCAGCTGTGAGACGTGAAATGGTGCAAGGTGGGTGAAGGGTTTTGAAGATGGATAGCTTTGTGCTTCTTTAGCACAATGTCAAAAGTTGTTAGGGGACGCTTTCTCCTGAAAAATGATGTTTTTCTGGAGGATAAAACATGAGTGGTAGGCTTGATCTCAAAAGCGTCACATTGGTTGAGGCATTATCCCAGTTTTTCTCAGGATTTAGCTGGGACTTAAAGCCTCTGTACTCCTTGTGTGGACCTCTTGGTGGGCTTCTCCAGGCCAGAGAACCTAAACATCGCTCCATAACAGCATTAAGATCTAGTATGAGACTTTATGGCAAGGGAATACTCACTACATTGCTGAGGGCAAGGAAAGAAAATCCATGCCTGCTGCTGCCACTGGAATGCAGATAGAGAGCTGTTGGAGGGCCTTTGAGATACCAAAAATGCATCAGGACAATCCAATATGTTTGCAGGGGCTGCCTGTGGGGCTGTAACCGGGATAGCAGGCACCTTGCAAAGTCACCCCTAAGTCACGGGCCAAGGAGCAGAGGGGGGATATTAGATTAAGAAGTAGAGTGCGGGACTGCACATGCCAACATCAGTGGAGAAGGAAGGGAAAGGATTGGGATGGGAGGAAGGAAAAAACAGGAGGAGAAGAAGAAAGGATGCAGGAGCAAAATACCGAGGGGTTTGTCAGAAAGAAGGTGCAGATTCCAGGTGGGGAGGGAAGAAGCGCTGCAAACTGCCCAGGGGACACTGACAGTTTGGCATTCTGTAGTGAGAGGTTGATGAAGGCGGGTCGAGTGCAATGGAAGAACGAGCCCCGGAGCAGGTAACTGTTTTCTTGTACTGAGGAAGTGACAAATTATGGGTGAATTTGAAAGTCATAAAAGTAGAAATATAATTTTGGCTGGGGACCTATTTATCTATCTATTTTAAAATGCATTTTAACATCCGTGTATTTTAATTAAAAATACATTTTAGCACCAGCACAGCCAAACTGCTGTGGTGCCAATCTCCTTTTTTGGAAATTTCTCCTTAACATTTTGAATTTATTATAAATTCATTGTTTCTAATACAATTTTTCCCTTCTCTCGTCAATTTATTATCTGTTTTTCATTTCCCTTCTCTTTTGTTAATCTTTCTAAATAACTTTAAAGTGGTCCTCCATCTATTTAGCTAAATGAATTCACTCCACAGATACTCATTATTTTGAGGATGATTTATGCAAGCACTATTAGCTAGATTGTTCCTTGTTTGAAGGTTTTTCTGCAATCAGAAAAAAACCAGATTTGAGTCAGCTAGAATTAGATCCAGCAAAAAAAAATTATTACATAAAGTATTCGGCACCTCTGTCAGACTTCATATGTGAGAGGTCAGCTTAATAGGCATAAAACCACAAAGAAGCTTTAAACTATGGGGCTGACCTACTGATCTCATCTTAGCCTGGGAAACGCTGTAGCATCAAACCCCAAAAGTCAAATTGGATTTTTTTTTTTTTTTTTTCCCAGCTGATCCTTGCAACTCTATGGGAAGAGGCTGTGCATCACGTACAATCACAGACTAGGGCATTAAGCTGTGCTACGCCGCTTGATTTACTGTCTGGGTTTCATCTGACAGTACACTACGATGGCACACCCAGCACATTTTATAAATGCTGGCAAAGGCTCCCCTTCGAGCCTCGCTAGCGAGCCGGGCGCGAGTCGTGCGGGGATGCCTGGTCCCGCTCTCGCCATGCCCGTGACCTTGAGAGATTGATTTTTAATCCTGGCGGAGTGTCACCTTGGCAGTGGGTCTCCTTCAGGTTGCTCCTGACTCAAGGCGTAGCAGCCGGGAGGAGCATCCTGCCGTCCTCCCCGGAGCTGGGCAGGCTGCAGGGCTGGAGATGCTGCTCCTTCCTTCAGCAGGCTCGCTGGAAGGTTTACAGCCTTTGAGAGGTTGTAGGCAAGTTCGGAGGAGGAATATTAAATAGAACTGGGTGCTTTATGAAAAATACCCGAGACAATCAGGGACTTTCTTGTAAGTCCTTTCTCGTCTTTCTGTGAGAGTTTGCAAGCGGCTGCTACCTGCTAAATCACATCAAATGGGGAAGATCAGGCAGAAGGTGAGGTTAGGTGTCCTCAGTCCACATGCCGGCTGTCATGGTCGGAACAGATCTGGTTTCTCAGCTGTTGAAACTGTTGTGGCTCCAGTAACTTTAGGAGCCGCGTGAGTTTGCCCTGCTGAGATCTCACCTCAGTGAGCACCGACTGCTTCCTTGGCCTGCGACGGGTGATGTCTCCCAAGACGGGACGCAGCATCGCTGCCTTCCCAATGTTCACACACCTCACTCGTGAGCGCAGGACAGGGACCCCCCGCTTTCCTCTCCAGGCTGTGTGATTTTGGGGCAGATGTGCACTTCTCCAGCCTGTACATGTTGCATGAGGACTGGAATACACCTGGGTGCATGCCAGCGGGGGACGATTTATTAGGGCCAGCTAAGAGCATTACACATCCCATTATGTGAGCTGTGATTTTGTAAGCCAAGTGCCCATTCAGGGTATACTGTGTATCCTCAGATTGGTATTGATCTTAAAATTTCTGGTGGTTTATTAATGGCAGAAATGGCCAGATCCTTCTGACTCGTGTAAACCTGAAGAAGTGTTACTGCTGTCAGTGCAGTCAGCTGGAGACAAATTTGGAGTAAATGGAGCAGAATCTGGCCTACTCCTTCCAGCCACTGTATGTGGGTTAAGCAGGAGCTACAGGAGGAAGCAAACACCTTTACCAACAAAATATTGTCTCTCTTCAGTAACGACCACCTTTGGAATTAATCCTGATCCTTTGCAGAATGAGCCAAAAATCCCCACTGGGGTCAGAATAGGGTCTGTTCTTTACCAAGCTTCTTCAAAATCCTCTGTTTTACAATAAAAGTCCTTCTCAGCCACCATCATTGCATGGAGTTTATTAATAAAGGCTCTCAGCTTTAAATACTCTCCATCAGGCAACAGGTTAAGACCTTGAAAATGTCAGGCTCCCCGTGCTCTGTCTGGCTATGGGAACGATGTCTGCAGCCCGCGGCAGCTTTGTGCTTCCCAGCCTCTGCCTGGGGAAGGGCAGGAGTCGGTGCCCACGGATAGCTGGTGGGGGAAGAGCTTTGGAGATGGCTTTGTAAGGCACAGGAGCAGCATCCCGCTCTCCTGACACGGAGCTGGAGGGGAGACATGGAGGAAACTTTATTGCCTGGGCAGCTTCTGCCTTTGGGAGAGGGTCAAGAGGCGTTTCTTTCTCTCGAGGCTTGGCCTCTCCTTCTCCCGATTCCCATTTTAGTAAACCTCCTTTTCTTCCTGTAAAGGTCATTTTCCTGAGCAAGATAATTTATGAGTGGAAGACGGTTTGCTCAAGGAGAGCTCCACCAACTCACACACAGATCTTCCCTTCCCACAGTAATTTATGATTTGCCCTAATTAGCTTGTATAAATGTTGGAAACTCCAAGTGCAATCTCTTTGCACATTTCACGTTCACTTCGCAGGCTGTGTCCTGCTTGTCAGAGGCATTGTATGTTCAATAATAAAATTGCCACATGCTGTTAATCACAACCTGCAAACATCTAATAAAACAACAATTGAAAGTGTGTATGTAAAACCATCTCTTCACTAGCCCCATTAGGCTCAGCTCTTTCTGCTTTGAAAGCTGCATGACCTCCCTTTTCAATCAATTCCCAGTTATTAACCATGAAGAATAGCATTGGGAACTGCATTTGCAAATTGAATGTGGTGGTATATAATGAACTCACTCTTTAAAACATTCCAGTTGAGGGGAAGGTATCTAGCTAACATTTTTTAATCCCTCTTGCCCCCCCCCACCTCCACCTGTACTACATTCAGATAGAATTCACAGAATTTGAAATAACTCAAAAGAATAAAACTTCCTAAGCAGAGTTTAAGGGGACGGTGCCTGTAACTACTTTCTATTATCTGTTTATTCCGATCCCTCCAAGCGAAGCCCTTGAGATGATTAGCTACTCAGCTAAAAATCGCTGCAGTTTAAGAGCCGATCTTTATTTATTAAAATGCTCCGACCTCTAACTTGGGCTTATACATTTATTTATTAAAACTAATGAATTAATACCCTGGGGGG